>AVPN01002241.1:0-14732 GCA_000695325.1 Pleurobrachia bachei | reverse complement strand
GACCACCCCCCCCTCCCCCAGGACCATGACCATTGACCATGGTAGTTAGGGGACTGTGAAAGGCCCTAAACCCGCTCATACTATGAACTGGCAGACGTGTTTAGGGCCATTTACATTTCACAGTCCCCTTTCCCATTTCACAGTCCCCATTTTAGTCACAGATCAGACATGATCGAACTCACCTGAATCCCCGGAGGCAGTATGTTGGTACGTCATTGGTATCTCGCCAGTACACCACATGCCCCCTCTGAAATCTGATCCATAAACAGCAGAACACGCTGTATCTGACACCGAGGGGTACTGTAGCATCTGTAATTGGAATTTAGTTGAGTAGTGTGAAGAGTAGTCTTGTTAATTTATCACAGTGTCACACCCCTCTTTGTCTGAATCATCTGGCATTCACTCATCACGTCACACGTGAAAAAAAAACCTGCAGCTGTGAGCTGCAGCCAAGAAACTTGAGTTCAGTGTTCACTCCTGCAGGAGGATCCTGTCTATCGGAGTGTAGCCATGAAACTAAATATAAATATACCTGAAGCTCATCACTAGTTGCACCCTCCTCAGTATACCCCCAACCTAGCACCGTTACCATAGTGCCAGGATTGTATAGAACTCTCCCCGTGGGGAGTAGTACTGGTGTGATGGAGGGAGGTAGGGAGGTGTGGAGGTATAGCAGGGCTACATCATTCTCATTCCTGATGGAGAGTAAATGTAAATTGGGAATTATCGGTTGCCGGCTCAATGTCTGACCACTCCACTCAAAAGCAAAGTATCAGCGTGATGCCTGACAGATTATCGGCGTATCACTGTCCTGGTCCAAGAATCAATACTCCACGTGTATTCTTCAACTTCAAGGTTTTGGGAGAAGAAGGGGAACCATTTCCATGTTTATCTCGAGACTCACGTTAACGGTGTGTACCCAGGGTGAACAGTAACACCCCTGACCCTCAGCTCCTGGTTCCTCCACAGCCCCAACACAGCGCCAGGACTGGGTAGTGGGTAGACACAGTGGGCAGCTGTGAGGATCACTCGGGCGGATAGGATGGAGCCAGCACAGAGTGTAGGAGGGTCAGCAGAATCGTGGGTGATAATTATCTTGACCTGATTGGGGTGGGGGTTAGCAATTTAGGGCACTAAAGTCCACCGACCCCTCCATGACATGTCAGGCCAATGCTCTGGCCACAGTTCTCGTGCGCTCCACGTGCAGAACCTAATTTGAGAGAAGCGAGAATTGGGTCAGGCCAATGCTCTGACAGCCCATGACCCCCTGAGAAATAAAGCCCCAAAACTAATCAGTTATAGTTTTACTTTGTTCTAATAATACTCTCCCTCCCGACAGGAAGCCCCATACAGAACTCACCACAAATGGGAAATCTGATTCCTTGACTGTGCTCCCATGGTAAATCTTCTTCACCACGACTCCAACTACTTCCCGTGGTACTCGTAGAAGGAGGAGAAGGGACAAACAGAAAACCTGACGGTACATGATGAACAGTTTTTAGTTTTTTGTCAGATTGGAGTTTGGACGGTGTTTTAAATTAAATTAGTTTTAATTTTAATTAAGTTACTTACGAAGCTTTTCAAGTTTGCATCCATCGAACAACTCCGGTATCAAATTCAATAGCAATCGCATCAAGCATCTCAAGTTATATCTGGAAGAACAATGCAGGGCGAATTTCAATTTCCTACTCCATAACAAAATCAAGCATTCTCTCTTCCCGGGAAACTATTACAAGTTACAACGGTGGGGGAATAGAGAGATCGTTAGCGTGTTTGCATAACACAAAAATATTGAATACACATGTAAATATCCCGCTTGCATGCTAGATTGTTTCCACAAAAGTTCTGACTAGGCTGTGTGGTGTCCTAGACACTGTCCATATTTTCATTTTCAAACCGAGTAACCGCGGCTACAGACACAGTGTCAGGCGGGTCAATCTGTTATTTATGTATGATGTTTATTTGAGTGTCGGAAGAATTTACCGCAATTCAAATGTGAACTACAATTGAAATGTGCAAGCATTCAGTGAATGATTCAGCTCACTTTAATCGAGCTCCTTTTACACGAAATTCCGAGAGAAGCATCAAAATGACCTAATTGAAATCATTGTAATTGTGTTTGTTTTCTTAAGATTTAAACAAAACCGAACCCGGAAGTTTTTCTTAGAACCGAGTGATGTCATCAAATTCTTTTAAGTATGTGCGCGTAAATTATTTGCGCGTTGCTCGCGCGCGCGAAAACCTTTTATTTGTTGAAACCAAAAACAAAATGCGGCTGCGAAAATTTTCGAAAGTTTTAATTTCACTTTTTCCGTTTTCGAACCGTGTCAGATTCAATCAGAGGCAGAGCTGCAGCTGACCGTGCGTCCACGCGTCCATGGACTCATAGCTTTTTTATCGGGAAAATAGGGGAAAAATTTACCGTTGAATAAGTGTGAAACTCTCAGATTCTTAAAATCACCGCGAAAACGTCAAAATTTCAAGGGGGCTTTGCAGCTCCTGGGCCCTGCCCGGGGGTGAAAACTGTTTTTAGATTCGCAGTTTATAACTTGTTATAATCAACTTTGGAATTTGGATGAATAGTTAGACACAAACAACAGTGTGCTTACAACACACTACAGCTTCAATCATCGCAAAATGCCTTTGAGAGTTTTGATTTGTTTAACACAACTGGATCGAGACTATCGTACATACTGTCCCCAGGCCTCGTCCTCCGTCTTTCAAATGTCTGTACTGTCTTTCCTTGTGGTAACTGGAACCTGAAAGAATTTTTGATTGGATTTTAGGGACTGGCTTGGTTCGAGGAAATTTATCCGTTCAGAAAATCGATATCGAGTAAATTTTGATGACATACTTTTTAGGGTTTCTGTAGCTCTTCCTTTTCTTGATTGCATGTTCATCCCGTACCATAGATAGTATAGAATCGACTGAGTTAAGGCCCGAGTTCTCGCTCCCTTGCTGCTGTTGCTGCATCTTTATTGGGACAATTTTCACGTGTTAGTGATCACCAATTTAGTTGAATTTAGTTATATTTAGAATGTTACTGAATCTTTTGGGAAGGAAATTATCAGCAATGTGATATGTTGTATATGAATTTTACTTACCCGAGCAGGTATACCGCCCTCTTGGCGAGCTTTTAACTTCTCTACCTGCTCTAACAGAGACCTGTGTGATAAAAGTGTGATGTTAGGTAACAGTTTACAGTTCCCAAACTAACCTAAATCCGATGTGATTTGATATTATCATTGTTTGAGTTCAGATTTGATAATAAAATAAATGTGAATCTAAACAACTAAATAACTAACTAAGTTGTTTACAAAGTAGATATCTTACCATGATTTCTTCGTTGAGTTGGTGGACATTGCACTCTCTCGGCGGAGGTATACTGATAACTGGTCAATACCGAATGGGTTCGCTAGCGGGTCATTCGAGAAATTCCGGGCTCCTATAATGATAACCGTGGCTGTCTGTTAGTCTCTAATGTAACCAAGAAATTGTGTCTCATCTCACTACAAGTGTATGCTATGTGAACAGAATTTTGTTTTCTCACTCTCAAGTTGTATGCATTATGCAGCATACCACCTTATGCAACTATTATTTGCCTTGACTTTCATAGTACTACCTAGTAGTATTTTTGTTTACGTAAGGCCAAATAACATAATATAGATTTTACACAGTCCTGTTTGTGTATGTTAGTGTGTATGTTGTGTGTATGTTTATCTACTGGTTTGTATGTGTGTGTACTACTACTGTTGTCTGTCCCCTCCCCCTCTTGATAGTCTCCACTGTGATTTGTGTGCTCTGCTCGCAATTACAGACAGTGCTCTCTATCTCACACTCTAAATCTCTATACTATCTCTATATCTCTCTCTCACTCTATCTCTATCTCTCTGTTTTCTAAAAAGCAACATTTGGAGATTATATATGAACGGGAAAAGAATAGGCTCTAGGTAGTAAAGGATTCACAGCTGACAAAGAGATCACTGGCACACAAAGAAAACTAGTAAGTTCCGTGGAGAAGAAGATGTGCAAAAACCTACCATTTATTCCAACCCCCCACAGAGAACACGCCACATCACGGGGTAGATGAGAGAGAGAGAGAGAGAGAGAGAGAGAGAGAGAGAGTTAGAGGAATATACAGTGAGAGAGAGAAGGTGGAGACAGAGAGATAGAGAGAGCGAGTGGAAAGCCGAGAGAGGCGAAGATTAAAAGAGACGGAGGGACAGCGAGGAAATGATTGAGACTAGGAGATTCAAAATGAATAGTAAGTGGACAGAAACGGAAAAACACAGACAATCAGAGAAACACAGACATATTGTCTAAAAAAGATAGAGACAGAAACTCTGCCTCTATCTTTCTTCACATAATGCTGGACCTTGGTGGTGTTGGTTGGATAGTTTCCAAAACGCTTCCTCGTCACTAGTAAACCTGGCCCGTGTAGCATACAGTACCCCCGGCACATACAGCTGATCCAGAACCCTTCGTGGGGTAAACCTCTTCTCCCAGGCATCTTTAATCCTCTGCTGTAGGACTTGGACCTTGCTTGGTTTAGTTGACGGTGGAATAATGTCAGATGCCGCATATTTAGCTGCTGCTCGACCATGAGGAGGAGGGGGTGATGTAGGGGGAGAGTTGGTGACGGAAAGGAAGAAGGGTTCGGAGTTTTCAGGGATTGAGAAGAGGTGTTGGTGTTGGTGGGTGTTGTCCTGGTGGCAGGATGATGCAGGTCCTGTTGTTGTTGTTGGGTCTGGAGGTTCCAGTGCGGCACCTGTAGTTGGGATTTATAGTTGATAAACTACTAGGAGGAAGTGATCAGGGGCTTGATGAACCGATTTAGAAAATAAAAGGTGCAGTTGAAATGAGATACCCTTGGAAACTACTTGGATACAGCTAATTAAATTGTAATATTCTAGACAACTCAGCTGTGCGTATGCAAGAAAATATTTGCCGAAGAACAGCTTGCATTCTGAAACAATCAGTCAACAAAAATGGAAAATAAATAAAGATGATGACTCACTGAGCTGTGAAAGATAAGACAGAAAGATAATCGAAAAAAGATAAAACTAATTAAAAAGACACAATGAGATAATGGGATAAAGATATCACTTACTGAAAAAAGCAGCGAGAGGGTCCTCGTTATTCCTCTTCTCTGTTGTTTTTAAAGGCAATCCAATCATGGTCTAGTATTTGGAGACCTAAGGTGGCTATCACATGATTAGCGACAGAAAAGAAAGGAGGGGTGAGAGAGAGAGAGAGAGAGAGAGAGAGAGAGAGAGAGAGAGAGGAGAGAGAGAGAGAGAGAGAGGGAGAGAGAGAGTGAGAGAGAGTGAGAGAAAAAACAGAGAGGGGGAGAGAAAAAGAGAGAGAGGGGTGATCATTGTGAAAGAAAATGAGACAAAACCTTGGCTTCACAGCTTTTGTGGGTCGTGGGAAGGTCATGAACTGCATATATGATCAATATACAGAGGAATAAAAAAGAGAGAGGGAGACGCAGAAGAGAGAGAAAAAGAAAGAAAGATAGAGAGATTAGGATATAAAGAGAGAAAGAGAAAGACATTGGGATAAAGAGAGGAGGCTAGTTTCTACTCTGAAATGTAAATGAACAATGAGCAGCATGAATAATCGTGGGACATGTATTCACAGCAACTGTCCAAGTTAAAATCCAATTGAAGATGTTTTCAAAGTGGGACGTATTGCAGTTTTTATTAATAAGATTTTGAGCATCTTGATTGATTCTTAGACCCCAGGTACCATCAAGGTTCTCAAGGTGTGTGGAGAAGTACATTTTGTGTGGGGTATTGCTTCTATTTTCACGTTTTCGGCTTGACCCTGATCGGCCTCTTTTGTTATTTGACTCCTCTTGAGTGTACCTCGCTGTTGCCTAGCTAGACTGTGTTTCGTGTACCTAGCTGTCTGTTGATATATGAGTGGTATATCGACTGTCATTTTGTGATTGAACAAAGTTAGTTATGAGAGATGAGGGTCATCAATATATCTACCTCTGTATCAAGAGGTCATCAATAATTGATTAGTAGATGACTGATGAAGGATATGATAGAGAAGTTGATGAAGATACACTTCTAGAAGGATATACGAGAGGGAGTGAGAGATATGGAGGAAGAATTGGAAGTGAATGTGAAGGGTTGAGTTACTGATCGAATTTTAAGTGTAAGAGCGTGTCAATATCAACAGACGAACCAACACATGTCACACTTACTAAAGTAAGAAAAACAAACAGACAGACAGACAGACAGACAGACAGACATAAGAAGTGAACTGTGTATGTTTACTTAACAGAGTGTGAGCGTGTGTTAGGAATTTTTTATTTTCCGGCTGGAATCAAGGTTTGGGTTCCCTATAATTGCTTTATAAATTTACATAATTGAGTGTAAACTAGAAACTGTCGATTTGATAGTGCACATTACCACATCTAGACAGTTTCAAACAAGCAACAAATGTGTCAAATAGTCAGTAAACAAGAGTAAAAGGAAGACCGAGAATGGAAAAACAGGATGAGAGAGAAAGAGAGATCAGAGAGGAAAGCACATGCTACTACACAGAGACACAGTATATTTACTAAAGCTCCAGTCTCCTCCCCCGTCTTCTTCTCCCGACTCCCACTCAACCACAAGCTACTGTTGTTGTCACTTCTCGTGCACGCGTTCAGAATGGAATTAGAGAGTGTCTACTTCTCAGCAATCAATTATATTAAATGCACGTGATACTGATCAGATCAGATCTAAGAATATATCGTGGTGAAGTATGAAAATAATTGGGACAAAATTGGCCCATGAAATTGGTTTGTAAATCGGAGTTTCAACACCACATTCGGCAGTCCGCTTGTGGCACCTACCTTTTTCGATCAACCACTCTTGGTTTTAAACTTTAAAAACTGTTCTGGCACCTTTTCAAATTTTACCTATTCACAACCTATGCCATAACCATCATTCTGTTTAGCATGGGAGATGAAGATGGAGAGAGTAGTGTGTACCGGTATATCATTCACCCCTCAGCCCAGAGTGCTCTGAGGACGGAATGCTCAAAACTTGCTGATGCCACCAAAATAAGTAAGTTCATATGGGGCTCGAGAAAGCAAGCCAAGTAATGGTGATTAGTTATTTGAAATGTTTTGATACTCTTCCTGATTCATCCTGTTATGTATTCAGTAACCTCACCTATTATTAACACCTCACTAGTTAGTAACCCTTCTAATCAGTGACCATCCTCTTATTAGTAACCCTTCTAATTGCAGTTACAGAATTTCTCCTCGGTATAAGTTCTCTCTACGATGGACTTGGGAACAGTATGCAAAAGTTGGTGGATGAAAATAAAAAGAAAATGGGTGAACTGACAAAGGAAAAGTAAGTGATGACATCTTATGACGTCATAATCATGACGTCATAATGATTGTATTTTATGTTTTATGGATCATGAGTAGTTTAAAATGTGTATATGTATCACGTATACATTAAAACACATCTCGTATGACGTACACTTCTCCTTGGTGCCGCAGCTGCACCTCTCTACAACTCAGCCCGGTACGCGGGCTTCGTTTTCCCGCGCTACGCACGCGAGTTGTAAGGGTGACTGCGTCACCAACACTTCTCCCTCTCCAGTTTACAGTTTGATTGTACAACACTAACTGCCTGGAACTCTCTACTTGACAATTGGAAAGAGGAGGGTAAATCACATTGTGTATACGCGGCAGATATCAAGGCGGAGGGAGCTGTTGCGTTACAGGAGCAGAGAGGACATTTTAAAGATTCTATTAAACGGGTTAGTTACTTTTCCTTTTCGTCTTGATTTTTTGGTCTCTTTTGGTCTCTTTTGGCTCATCTTTGAGATCTGTCATTGATGAAATAAAATTGGTGTAGATTGCAGAACCTGATCTGTATAGACATGAAACTTTGAGCGTGTTTTGCTCTGCTGAACTCTCACAGTGAGTGTGAGATACACATGTTGTATGTTCAGCTGTATAAAGTTCTTCAGTGAGTAGTTACTATGTACCTGATTTCTGCATAACACTGTTTCACTTTTATGGACACTGCCTACCTAACCGCCAACCGCGCCCTAACAAATACAGTAAATATTTCTAAGGACTTGTACATATATATATCAGAAGCCCTTTTTGTCATCTCACTTGGTACTCTAATTCAGTCAAACCTCGAAAACAAGACATCCCTCCCTCCAGTTATACGGGTTTAGAGATTCAATAGCCAGTGCAGTAGCACGGGAGAATGAGGTGAGAGAACGAAATCAGAAGGAGTACAACACCCAATGGGCAAGGTACGTGAGACATAGTGGTCTCGACAGATCTTGTTAGCTTATTGATTCGATACTCCTATGGATTGATAATTTAGCCTTACTTTATTCCCAGGTACAAGACCCAAAATACGACTAGTTACCCCCTTATTAATGTTACCCACATGCACCCCTGCAGGTACAAGACCCAAAGTACTGCTGGGACAACTCGAAAGGGTGCCATTATGCCCACCTATACCGCCTATAACACCTACCTGCTACAACTAAGCAACTGTAATGGAGTGTCGCAACGTGCTGTCGAGTATCAGCTGCCCAACCTTATGGAGGTACGTGCTATCCACCATTCACACGACACACGTACCGTCACCTACACCCTTCACACCACGTACCAAATAGCCTTATGTGCCACATACATGCACTTTTCCTTACGAATTTCTAGGAACGGGAACCTAAGAAGTAAGAACTGCCCATGGTCAAATAAATCCTTCTAAAGAAACTATTGGGGGGATCTGCATATGTCGGGTTGTCAATTCCTTATCTTTTCAGGAACTGGAAGTGGTACAAAACAACCTAACCTTCCTTATCTCCAACATCCTCACATACACATTTGAAAGGCAGGATCACCATTACAAGTCTTGCGGTGATATAATTTCGGAGTCAGCAGAGGTCGTCAAATCAATTCAACCCACTGTGTAAGTACATACTGTGTAAGCAGTAAGTAGGGGAGACCGCCTCAAGTGTTTATTGTGTTTATATAACTTACAGCAAAGCGTGTTTCGCTAATCAACAGCTTTGTGACGTCATTCATCATTGCCTATATCATCCCAAGTAATAAAGTGATGAAATCATCCTTTTAGTGACGTTACAAAGATGGGAGAGAGTCTGGTATTACCACCCGAGGTGTACCCTTTATACTGTGAGAAAGAGTTCATACCAGCAGATACTGAAGAGAGCGGTATACCTAACGTAAGTATAATGGTAACCATGGTAACACAGGTGGTAACCATGGTAACACAGGTGGTAACCATGGTAGCACAGGTAGTGTACCCTTTGTACTGTGAGAAAGAGTTCATACCAGCTGACACGGAGGAGAGCGGTATACCTAACGTAAGTGTTCAGGTTTTCATTTCCAATCATGTGGCCATCATTATAAAAGGAGCACCCCACACCTCTGATCTTAAATTTTAAAATTTTAAATTAATACGATGGGGTCATACTTATATACTCAGTTTGCTATTGTATTACTCTACCTAACCCCTTTAGGACGTGCGGAACGGGTATGTTGCTAAAGAAGAGTATACGACACACACTCTCAGTAAGTGTAGTTCACTAATTGGGGAAAAGGGGAGACTTTATTCTCAAATTAATTATTTGCCCCTTCCTTCTAGGGTTCTATAATTGGAAATTTACAATTCAACCCATATTTTATACCAACACAAGCCCCATTGTCTTTTACTTCCTTGTTCGTGTATAGGAGATGTTACATGTAACACGCTCTAATGTACACGCTCTGGTGCACGCTCCAGGTCGCTTAGTCGCGTAATACCTTTATCGATGTAACAACTTCCAATATGTAGAAGGTTCTCACCCAAAACTGTCAAACACTTTTAACTTTTGAACTTACATCATTTCTTATCTCAGGTAAGAAGTACAAAGGAATATTGAGGGACTTGAATAAAATTGACGCGGAGACAACTAAAAATGATAAAAGCCTCCTCTCACTTCGAACTCTTCTCCAATCGTAAGTTACCTAATCCTAGTTATATCTTACTTACGTGATCCCCAATTATTTGAGTGGCCTACTGATATCAGCAACGTAAATTACAATTATGTTTATAATAACAGGGATGACTTCGTAACCAACTCCATCCCTGATCCCATTCTGAGGTATGTCATATTATTCCTTTCTACACAACCTAATATATCCACTGTCCCACCAGGTACCAAACAAACCCATCCTATGGTAGTGCAAGTGAAGTAGAGATTCAGATGTCAGGTCTGAGACAAGAGATGAGAATACAAGACATGTATAAAGCTGGCCTTACCTCACAGGTTCGTCCCCCCATTACGTCATAATATGACTTCATATGATGGCGGTAAGTTGTAGGAACGGGGTAGGAACACGACTGAAGTGATGCGTTGAGTCTCGCTCTTTAGCGGGGGGAGTTTGCACAACGTAACGCGCGAGTCATCGTCAGCTATAATTCTCGCGCAACACGCGCGAAGTCCTCGTGAACAACCTGTAGGATTTGAAAATATAGCGCTGGAAAGGAATTAGGGGCAGAATTAGCAGCTAATTGTTAGACTGGGTGAGTATTAGCCACCACTAACTCCAAAATTTGACAATTTTCTTCATTTCCACGCATCCTTCTATTTGCTAATCTCTCCCTCTTTTTCATTCTCTTCAGAGAGACCTCTCTCCCACCACTAAATATCCCGTGTTTCTCAGTTGACATTACTGGAAGACTCAGGGATACAGGGCAGTGGGTCAGTTCCCTCAGACCCCGAGGAGGACACTAGGAGTCTGTGTAGTACAGCTACTGTAGATGTTGGGGAGCATGACTGGACGCAACTTGGCATGACAGAGATGAAGTCGTGTGATCACTGCCAAAAACGTATGTATCATTTTGGTCTTTTATTGATGTTTGTCACATAAAAACTTGATATGGTGTTGGGGATACAGGGTGTTCAAGATATTTTTGCGGTATTTACCCACTCACTCTTTTCAGCTACGATGCTATTCAAAAGTTACCAATGTATAAAGTGTAAAGTGTATTGTCACAGCACCTGTAAGAGCAAAGTATTCGACTGCGTTGGTGAGGTTAGTACTACTCGTTTAATTGGTTGACGACTATTATCGACTACTATAATTATCGGCTATTATCAAAAATTATTGACTACTTTGACTACTATGACTATTGACTATCTACTCATTATTTGGTTGACTCGTTGACTCTTTTATATTGAATTATATTTTAGATGTTCACACAAGACACGAGACGACTAGAACGACAAGACAGTAATGAATCTATCATTAGCTCTACATCACGATTTGACGTAAGGACTGATTGACAGACCGACAGACTGACTGACTGATTAATTCATTACATGATCCTCTGCCATAAAGGATAGAAAGTTGTTAAAATTGTAAACATTTTGTATTTCTTTCAGCCGCTAGTTGAACAAACGGCAGATAAAGTTAGTAAGATAAAAAATTCTATAATGAAAGGCGCGGGAGGGATTTTAAAACGAGCTGTGGACGCCACGGTAAGCAGTTACATTTTATTTTATTTTTTCTCTCCCATAAATTATATCCGGGCCGGTTCAGTTTGACAACAATTAAGTGGCCACCTACCAGATGGGACCAGACAAGGACGACAATGAACAGGGGCTTGGTCCTCTTAAGAGTTTCGCCGAACGACTCTCGTTCAAGGGTTCAGTGAGTCACTGAAATTGTTGTTAAGCTGGTAGCATTGCAGTTGGACCTCGATTTATCGGGTAGAACCCTTTCCTTCGAGCATCCCGGTAAATCGGGTTCCGACTGCATAATAAACTTGCGTGAATCATACATACATCATCTCCCCATATTATATGGCAACTTTAATATCGTGTGTTTCGTGACTTGTATTGGGGTGTGTTTTTTAGCACGTGTTGTTTAATTCAAACTGCAGTTTCAGTTATACTAACATTCCATTTCTTCCTACAGGGCAAGCGCATGAGTGGAACGCCAGGTAATTATACAATTAATTAGAATCTTAATTATATGTACCTTAATATTAATTAGGGGAGGACAATAATTATTGCAACAATAGCAACAGCAGAGTGAAAAACAGCTTTTCTAGCTTGGGAGCCGCATAAAATACTTCCATTTCCAAGTTGTTATAATGATCGATAGATAGCCCTAATAAGTAGCACTTACAAACTGTAAAACTGTGCTCTAAAATCCAGAAGACTCAAACTGGGAAGATGATGAGTTGTATGAGTGCATGGATGGTAGGTTATAGTGTATTTTCATATTGTTTTAGGGCGTTTCAGTGCAGTTCAGTGTGTTTCTCTAGTGTTTAGTGCAGTTCAGTGACAGTGTTGTTCAGTTCAAAATGTGATAGCGTTGACTGTTGTTCCGCTTTTAGTGCGTTCACTGTCCACAATCCACATGTATAACTAAGCAAATAATCAATTTAATTAATTGAGTAATCAACAACATACAGATATGCAGGGAGATATACCAGTATCAGAGGGCTTCCAAGTATTAGAGGAAGAGAGTCTGTACGAATGTCTAGAGGGTAGGGATATTGTACAATGTGTGACAATGTTTGACAATTGATTGTGTAGTGATGTGTTAAAGTGATCTTGTGTTTGTTACAATGTTCAATGTTTGCATTGTTGATCTTGCATGTTACCTTAGAACATGAACATGTCAGGTTCGAGCAAGACTAGTAACTAGTTGGCATCAGAACTTCAATTAAAATTTGTGTACCTGTATGCCGTCTTCATTTGCTTGAATGAATTCTAGGAGGGAACGGGAGAATGTATGTGTTGTAATATAGCTGACCACATTACTATCAGATAACACCCCCTTGCTACAGGAGCAGAAACACGTCCAATGGATGGGGGAGGTGGTGATGAGACACTCAGTAGAGAATGGTGGACTATTAAACGAGGTGATGCAGATAAACGAGGTGGTGATGATGGGCCTCCTGCCAACTTAGAGCAATGGGCAAATGGTGAGTAGATTCGGACCCCCGATTTACCTAAACCCAGGAGAATAAACTTCTCTCACCGAGAATCGGCAGTACATTCAATCCCTAATACATCTTACCCTTGCCCCTGCCCGATTCACATACACTTCCCCAGTGTAACTCCCCTCTACTACAGCGCCCGACAAGGGAGGTAATATCCCAGACAAGGACAGAACCCTGAGTGGTGAGTGGTGGACACTAAAACCTGGCGATGCGCCAGCTCCCCGGTTTGGCGGTGATGATGTTAGTGAAGATGAGGAGGATGATGTTTATGATAATGTTGATGATCTCAAGATGATATCTAGCTCTTCATCTGAGTGAGTTATTTGTGATGTTGCTGATCTGATCGCTGCTCTCTCGTGCTAAATATGCTTTGACCGCTCATGTGCGAGAATAGGGTAAGGCCAATAAGCTCTGAGTATCAGTAAGTTTTGTAAATCTGGGAAATGATAATCTAAGAAGGGCTTGACAAGCCGTCAAACAAGCTAGCCAATTCAAAAATATATGAGATTGTTCTGGTCCCCCCTATTTTGCCGCTTGACTATTTATTTTACACCCGACAGACTGACAGACCGACACACACACAGGTTACGACAACAACCCGACGACACCTACCTAAACATGACAGAAATCAGACAGACCCAGTCTCCCTCAGACGATGAAACGACTGACAGAACTCTGACATCCCGCGCTATATCTCCTAACTTTGGGGCTATATCCCCCTCGTCCACTTTTGGAGCATCCCAGAGATCTATATTTGACGATGTTGTAGAGCCTCCAGTGTTCCATACACCACCTCCCCCACTACCCGCACGTACAGATAGGTACCACCATGTTAGATTTATTATTCTGATCTCAGCTAAACAGGGAAGAAAATAGAAAAATACTGGGGTTTAGATTTACAATTTACACAACAATATACTACAAAACACTAGTACCATTTCCCCCATTCTCAACTGTTATCTTTTCAACCTCTTGATCCCTCTCTTCCGAGAGAGAAGTTGTCGAACGGACTCTTTGCACTCCGGTGTCAAAGAATTGTCTGTGAAGTGCTGTCAGTGTGAACTGTGCGAATTCTAAAATAGAAAATAAACTTGCCCCAAGGAATAGTCCTAGAACGCCTCCGATGTCACCCAGTAGGTTGGAATATTGGTAGGTGATCACCTGTTGTGAATAAATTAGTTAAACAAAAAAATAAGAATATAATATCCGAAACCTAAATGATAAACAGCAATAATCAATATGAATATGTACTCGGACCCCGATTTACCGGGTAAAACACTAATTTCCCCCGAGCATCCCGGTAAATCGGGGTTCGACTGTTATACTGGTACTAAATCAATAAACTGTACCTGTATTTGTTCAGTTGTAAACACTGTTTGAAACGCCACATCCAATAGCATGATATTCTTAACAATATCCACAGACGCATTGTAGTGTATGTCAAACTCAGGTTGAGAAAAGTTGGATATTATCTCTGCAAAAATGTGCATTATATTGGATGTCCTGTATCAAATAGATTTGGTGTTAAATCAACAAAAAAGTAAACATTAAATTCGTTTAGCGTTGCAAACAATGTAGTTAGTTTCAAAAATAGCGTCAAAATTCGGCATCCTATACCTCTGATTACTCTGTCTTTGCTCAGCTTATCTGCCCATATAGGTGATAGTGCGGATGTCGATAACAGCTTTACATCATACCTAAGAATTAGATTCGGTGATTGGCCTGGGG
>AVPN01002240.1:0-14802 GCA_000695325.1 Pleurobrachia bachei | reverse complement strand
GTGATTACCCCGGAGCACATCAGAGCTGACAGGAGGTGGAGGAGGTTTGAACAGGGAATTAAGGATATGTTTAAAAGTAAACCACTGGATGAGGCTAAAGCTGATAGGGAGTTTAGAAGGAGTGTTAAACCCAACCCCTATATGTGAGATGGCTTGGAAAGGGAGCGATATCATATACATATCTCCTGCTAGTTATGACAATTGGTTGTGACAGTTGGTTGTGACAGTTGAGTTTTTTGTTGAACAAAGAACAAATTGTAGCACGTTTTAGTTGTTAAGTGTTAAAAAACAACAGTTTCTATTTCAAAATAAAATAAATTCAGTTTAGCAGCGCGGGCCTAATATAATACCAAACTTGGATTTAACATGTTCAAACCTAGATTCATTACCACAGTAAAGCTAAAAGCAGCCTAGATTGGTTATATAGTCCGAGAAGCAGATTATGTGCTTATAGCATGTTGAAAATATTTCATTCATAATAATATTTTACTACGAGCCCAATTAGAGTCCCAAATTAATATCTCACCAGCTAAATCCCAAATACACAAAGAGCTGCCCCATTGCGAATATAACACACTGACTCTGATATATACGGCTAACTATCAATAATATGGTTGAGTTATCTCTATAATCTGGACCTTCGTTTGTCGTTGAAGTACTTGATGGCGTACAGAGGAATCATGAAACAGGACCTCCCCTTCTGCACAATATTACAGTCTAATCTAGCAGGGAGCGCTGGGCGCCAGTCTACTTCGGTAGATAAAATGATCTAGTATGAAGTTAGAAGATGAGACTTGTCAGGAACCGACCGACACAAGTAAACAACCAATCAGAACTCGTTATTTAGATCATGTGACTGGTTATCAGCCAATCAGGGACTAGTATTCCCTGATCCAAAGTACATCTTTACTTACGCCATGTTAATTAAGACTATGAATCCTACAACTCCGCCGGGCATTTTATCAGGCACCACCCAGCTGGCCGTGGCTTCAGGTGCAAGACCCTATGGGGAAATATATTGTTCACAGTACTTCCAAACAACAACTAAGTAATGAAACAAATACTCTGAATAAAAATATCTGAGCAAGAACTAAATAGGGAAGAGTATCGAAAAATACTATCATTTAAGAAATGTGTACCTGATCAATAAGGGTTGCGTTGTCACAACCAACAAACTTCTCATAACTGGGATACCCTTGTAGAATACTAAGGACAATACCAGACAGGATGAGAAGAGATACTAGGATAGGACTAACATACTGAAAGTAAAATATGTTAATGAGGCCTCATGAAGATGAGTTTTCTCCTTCCGGATGTACAAAATGAGTATTAATCCTGGGTAAGGTGATGTGATCTGATGACAAAAATATGTTTTCTCAAAGTATGGAAGGTCGTCTACCATTTCATGTTCAATCCAGCGTATCCGATCATCTCCTTAATCTCATCTGCAAATCTGTCCACTCCATAGACCCAGGAAACGGCGACCATCTCGGTCACAGCAATGATAAGGAGAGGGTAGGATAGAGACCAGTTGTCCAGAATATCGACAATGTAGAGCCCTCCTTGGAAGGCCATGGGGATAGCGGCGATGAACAGGAACAGGCAGATAGATCCTGAAGTGAAGATAAATTATATCAGAAAAAGTAACGGACCGATTTGAAAGATCACTTTTCCTATGATCTTAGAATATCATCCTGGATAATTCCGTAAAGAATTAGAACATTTGTTCAGCCAAACAAAATGAACCTCAAAGGGTTAACTAACAGATACTTCCTGAAGTCTGTTGAAAAGTTACCTGATACAAGTTCCTTCCTGGCTCTGTTGAGTATTGGGAACTCGTCCTTCAGGGAGGTGAGGAGACTCTCCAACATACCGAACTGAAAAACAACCAATCAGAACTCGTTATTTAGGTCACGTGACTGGTGTTACCAGCCAATCAGGGACAAGTATTTCATGTTACCTGACTGTCTAGACCGAGAAGGAACAGCATGAAGAAAAAGAGAATGGCCCAAAGTGGTCCAATACTCATTTCAGAGATTGCATCAGTTATGGCAACAAAAGCTAGTCCAGGTCCTGATTTCAGGTTCTCAAACTTAACACCTAAAACAAAGTCGTTCGATTAGGCGAAACAATTTTTTTCTGACATATTTTGGTTCGATTCAATATAAGTTAAATTCCAAAAAGGGTGCTGTACTGTCAGAGCTCATCGGCCTGAGCGTGCAAGAACTGTGGTCAAAGCATTGGACTGACAGCCAAAAAGGATAGACGCATGCGGCATGGACAAAACACACGAGATATAGGGTCCTATCTCTTTATAACGAATCCTCCGAAAATACTGGTACAACAGTTAATCAGGGTCACAATGATACCATCTGAAAAGTGAAAAGGAGGTTTCAGGAACCGACCGAAACAAGTAAACAACCAATCAGAACTCGTTGTTTAGGTCACGTGACTGGTTATCATTCAATCAGGGACCAGTATTTCCTGATTTGGTCGGTTCCTGCGCTTACCTAATAGACAGTTGTTATTCTTCTTGTTGTAGGAACTGTATGCGACAACACTGCCAAACGCAATACCCAGAGAGTAGAAGATCTGGGTAGCTGCTGTTCTCCAAACTTCCGGGTTCATCAAGTGCTCCCACTGCAACAGGGGGAGGGCGGGTTAGTGAGATACAGAGGAGGGGAGGTGGGGGTTTCAGAAAAGTGTTCATCAACTGCTCCTTCTGGAGGGCGTAATGTAATATTTGATGCCCCTACCTTTGGTGTAATGTAATATTTGATACCCTCTCCGGCTCCCGGAAGGGTTACGCCTCGGAAGAAAAGAACCACAAGGAGTAAATAGGGGAATGTGGCTGTAAAGTAGACCACTTTACCAGACGATTCAACTCCTGAGAAGTAAAGATTGTAGGGTCAGCTTTGGAATAGAAATAATGATTGGTTAACAAATGTTGCAATGGTTTTCGTGCCTAGCTTTCTAGACTGTGTTTCGTGCGCCACACACCCGCAAATGTAAAGGAGGGTCCGGTTAGAACATCTAACAAAATATGTTGCAATGTGTATACACTTACCTTTGCACATACAAAGGAAGCACACTACCCACGCAATGACTAGACACCCAAAGAGATACCAGTCAATTCCTCCGACCACTCCAATATCGTTACTTGCCTTTAGAGCATCATAGTACCTGCAGGAAATAATCATAAACCATGAAACGACCAAATCAGGAAATACTGGTCCCTGATTGGCTGATAACCAGTCACGTGACCTAAATAGCGAGTTCTGATTGGTTATTTACTCACCAGTAGTGCATTGTGGCGTTGTCCGGGTGGATACAGCAGGTAGAGTTCAAGGGGCAATCAGCCCAGGGTAAATCACCTAAGAGAAGATGGTTTAATATGCAATTAGAATTAAAATTTATGAAGGAGCATATTTTAAGCTTATAAAGGAGTACTCACCTAGAGTGAAGGAAGAGAGGAAGTACCGCAGAATCCACATAATAATGGAGTTGTAGTAGTAACTGCAGATCAAATCGACTACCATAGCTGCATATCCAATGCCTCGAAATAGGGGGTGCATCGCCTGAAAAAGGATGATTGGGATGATTTTTAGTTCCCCTAAATTGTTCATGGCGTACAATTGAACAATCAATCAGAACTCGTTATTTAGGTCACGTGACTGGTTATCAGCCAATAAGGGGCCAGTATTTCCTGATTCCTGCTAATAAACATACCGCGAAGGCACCAGGTGCTCCCTTGTTGGTCAGTTGTCCTAAACAGGTTTCCAGGCAGAACATCGGGATACCCATAACAAACAACATAATGATGTAGGGAATGAGGAATGAACCTGGCAGGGAAGATTATGTTAAGGAACGTAGGAAGTTGTCTACAAGTTCTCTAGTTTTGTTAATGATAATCTTACTTCTTATAGTATAAAAAGAGAATATAGAAGAGAATATAGTAGTTGATATCATATCTTACCTCCCCCATAACGATGACACAGATAAGGAAACCTCCAAATATTACCAATACCAACTGCATACCCAATCAGAGCGAGCATGTATTCGGTCTTTGCTCCCCATGCATCTCTCTCCCCTTCCTCCTCCTTCTTCTCGTCCACCGGGCTTGTGGAGATCTGGGCTGTCTCCGACGCCTCAGCCATCTGGAAAAAGAAGATGTTTTGGCAGTTTAGAATTTATAAAGATTATCGTACAAAAGTGAAGGCACTGGGGGTACTACTCAAACCTATACAGAGACATGTTCAAAATCAAAAAACCACATTGCGATAGTTATTGCAATTTCATAACGATATTTCACAGGTGGCATACAGCTGCGTCTTGTAAACGGGTTAACTCGCACACAACGTTGGAAGATGGGTGAGTTCTATTAAATTTGTGAAACTGGTGAGAAGATAGATGGGGTATATATCCCATTTATCTTCTCAACGGTTTCACAAATTTAATAGAACTCACGATAGTGAGGACCGCTGCATTATGTGCGCCACTCCAATATCGTTACTTGCCTTTAGAGCATCATAATACCTGCAGGAAATAATCATTGACAGGGTTCATTGAATTAGGAAATACTGGTCCTTGATTGGCTGTAAAACAGTCAAGTGACCTAAATATCAAAGAGTTCTGATTGGTTGTTGTCTTGTGTCGGTCGGTTCCTGTCATTAATGGAGTTCATTGAATTAGGCTTGCATCTAGATCACTCACCAGTAGTGCATTGTGGCGTTGTCAGGGTGGATACAGCAGGTGGAGTTCAAGGGACAATCAGCCCAGGGTAAATCACCTAAGAAAGGATCGTGGTATGATAAAATGGTTTGATAAAATTGTCTGATAAAATCTTATGAAGGAGCATATATTTTAAGCTTATAAACTGTCAGGCCAATGCTCTGACCACAGAAGCGAGAATCGGGTCAGGCCAATGCTCTGACAGCTTATAAAGGAGTACTCACCAAGGGTGAAGGAAGATAGGAAGTACCGCAGAATCCACATAATAATGGAGTTGTAGTAGTAACTGCAGATCAAATCGACTACCATAGCTGCATATCCAATGCCTCGAAATAGCGGGTGCATCGCCTGAGAAAAATCAAAAATTGTTGTTTAGGTCACGTGACTGGTTATCAGCCAATCAGGGACCAGATATTCTCTAATTCGGTCGGTTCCTGTTATTAAACATACCGCGAAGGCGCCAGGTGCTCCCTTGTTGGTCAGTTGTCCTAAACAGGTTTCCAGGCAGAACATCGGGATACCCATAACAAACAACATAATGATGTAGGGAATCAGGAAAGAACCTGGCAGGGAAGATTATGTTAAGGAACGTAGGAAGTTGTCTAGCAAGTTTTCTAGTTTTGTTAATGATCATCTTACTTCTTATAGTATAAAAAGAGAATATAGAAGAGAAGATAGTAGTTGATATCATATCTTACCTCCCCCATAACGATGACACAGATAAGGAAACCTCCAAATATTACCGATACCAACTGCATACCCAATCAGAGCGAGCATGTACTCGGTCTTTGCTCCCCATGCATCCCTCTCCCCTTCCTGCTCCTTCTTCTCGTCCACCGGGCTTGTGGAGATCTGGGCTGTCTCCGACGCCTCAGCCATCTGGGATTAGAACATTTTTGGTAGTTTTTATAAAGGTTATCGTAGAAAATTGAAGGCATTCAGGGGGTTAATAAACACTACTCAAATCTAAACAGATCAGATGTTTTCAAAAGCAAAACACCACATTGCGATAGTTATTGCAATTTCATAACGATATTTCACAGGTGGCATACAGCTGCGTCTTGTAAACGGGTTAACTCGCACACAACGTTGGAAGATGGGTGAGTTCTATTAAATTTGTGAAACTGGTGAGAAGATAGATGGGGTATATATCCCATTTATCTTCTCAACGGTTTCACAAATTTAATAGAACTCACGATAGTGAGGACCGCTGCATTATGTGCGTTAGAGCAAGAGGGCGATCATGTTTTAATTTTTTGTAATTTCGTAAGTACCACCGATGTTATGTACAGACTTACCTCCAGTTTTTCATACGGTTTCGACATCGTTGCACTTCTTCTCTAACTTCACTGGACCATTTATACCTGTCACAGATTCAAATAAAATAAGCTGACAAATCTTGCCAAGCTAGACTTTTTTACAAACGTAAATGGAGGGTTAGAACATAATATAACAAGAAAACTCAGTATAAGAAAGGCCCTGAGCCTCAAAGATAAAAGAGATCAGTTACGGTAAATTAAAAATGAAAAGGAAGTGTTTTGGAAGTTACAACCTGGAAATACAGAGCGAGTTCATACCAAGATAAGACTCTTATAAAATTAACTTAATTTGCGGCGTGGCAAGATACACCAGGAGCCAGAAAAAAGATAATGTCCTCTAAGGAGAGAAAATTCAGAGAAATTACCAGGTAGAACTTCCGTATGAAAAGAAGGCCAACGTACCCTGAGTTTTTTTTGGGCCGCGCGGTATATCAATATGGCCGGTTTTTGACAGCTTAATGACAACTAGAATTACAGGAGAAACGATAAATGTCAAACAAAAATATGAAATCACGCAAGAGCCACTGACATCTGATATAGATGGGACTGTCAGTGTCTCACTACTCATATATCAGGGTAAACACTGTAAAAACAATCTGTGTAGCATTTGGCGGGAAAATCTGTAACACAAAGAGCAGAGAGTTCAGAGTAGGCTTTGCAGGAGAAAGACCTCTTGACTGCAAATACGCCCCTACTCATCTCACTCTCCCCCCCTCTCTCTCTCCTCATGTTGCAGTCTGTCCCATGTCAGAATCAGTTGCAGGATGGTAATGGCTCGCATGCATGTAAAGTTTGTGTGCAGAACAGCAGAACAACTCTCAAGCTGCCAAGATACACAACAATGGAGACACAAACACTATTAGTAGGCAGTAGCAATTAATGGTGTGACAGTTAGGTAATCCAATTGTGTGTCAATTGATCCAATTAACACGGAAACTATATCTGGTGTAACGATGTTGGAGTTTTTCACCTAACGTGCAGTCATCCATTGTCTGCCAGGCCAAATAATGCTCTGACCGCAGTTCTCGGGCGGGTCAGGCCAATGCTCTGACAGTCCGTTGTTCATGTTGAGTACTCAACAACACGTCATCGATAGATTTTAAAAACAACAAAACGGATTCTTTGCTGCCAAGAAAATCTAGCCCAAGTTCCTACCACATAATAGATGTCATTAAAAACCGCACAGAGTCTGCAAGTACAAACAAATTGTTGATAAACGGCGTGGGAAATCTCCAAGCATTCGGTAGACAACTAAAGTTTAGTTACTAAACTCCCAATTAGAGTGTTAAATTTGGTTAACAAAGCAATATCTCGTACTATATTTCCACAAGATATAAAGATAGTCTGAACAGGCAGTGTGCAAGGATTTGTCATGATATCAATCTCTTGGATATTTATGTATCACATATATACCGATACGTGTGCCTTGGAGACCTCAAAGCGTTATATCTCAGTGAGTTCGCCGTGAACAGCTCATCATTCGATCTGTGTATCACATTGGTAACGCAATTTCGTTACCAGTGTATCACACAAATCCATATCCTATATCGACGTTTCAACATTCCATGCATTTTGCAACTACATATAAATTAGCTCAGGCCATAATTGAAGAGTCGAACTGATCATGTCAAAACTTTGCACGCGTAGCCTACGGGCGAGTGAATGCCGAATGGACTTAGAGGGAATAGAGGGGCGTGATCTTCCCAAGTCAAAACTGTCTATCAAGATTGCCGATACAGCTATACTATATAGACTCCTATTTCAAAACTTCTACAAGGTCAATACTGCACTATTATAGATAGCAAATAACATACAAAGAACGGGAATATAATAGCCGATGCAGAATATGAGAGAGAGAATTAAAACCTGACAGTTCTTAATAAACCCTCAACATAGCATTTCCGGTCCGTTCAATGACTTGTTGAGTAAGGGGGCTGGGGGACTCAACAAAGTGTGACTAAAAACAGAGGCCGCCCTATTAGTATTATAACCAAACACCGGCACCATGCGTGTACGATTTGCTCGGTCGATGGACCGTGGAGAACAGCTTCTCTGTTCAGGGGTGAATCTAGTGCACCCCTGTTCCAACCCTTCATCTCAACCCAAATAGAGACGGCAGCTCCAAGAAGAATTCTTCTTAAGAAGTGCACCGTGGTAGTGTCAACAGGATATATATTTAGCGAGTGGGTGCAGGGTACGTGGTACTGGTAGATCAAACACGCTATTGGATATTGGTGCTACACATAAAACACAGCTCCCTATTATCGACCCTTTTCATTGCGAAGGAAACAATGGGTCTGAAACAATAAGCAGTGTGTTAGAGCCATCATGGTTGGGAGCTATATAATATCGGTAAAACTGCAGAGAAATTCCATCCCTACAAACAAAGGATGTGTGTACATGTGAGTGTGTGTCCCCATATCCACAAAACACCCCATCAAGCAATGCAAGCTGCTTGTACATATAATTTGATTGGTATATAATACGATCTCTCTCTCTTTCTCTCTCTCTCTCTTTCTCTCTCTCTCTCTCTCTCTCTCTCTCTCTCTCACACACACACACACTCTCCCTCTCGGTGAGAGAGAGGGTCAGAGATCTCTCCTTCTCTTTCAATTCGCACCCATACGATAAGATTGATTCTCTTGTGTCTCCTCAAGGTGCAAATGCATTTAAAAGCTAAAGATGGCAAACAGATCAATCAGAAAACTCCAACAACTCGTTCTCAGGAACTGTTCTCTGTTGAGAATTTAGTAAGGGGAGTTCTGGGGTGGGGGGCTTCAGGGCTAGATATCACAAAAGGACTCAGGTAAATCGATTTCAACACGAATTCTGATCGCGGAAATCGAGTTTCATATACCACAGCTTGATATATCGATAGCCCTAACTGCATTTTTCGTTCTATGAACTATCTTTGCACATTTTATGGGGGGATAAAACTACACTTTTAGCACTCTTACTCCATTACCACATACAAACACTCTGGGATCTTCAGGATCACTGACATTGTACTGCCAAATTGTTACTAGATTTCTCTCGAGAATAAAAGCAGCACACATTTTGCAATGGCAAACAACAAAACAAAAAACTTACCCGTTAAACCAATTTGGATGTTTGAACGGGCGTGGTTAATTGAGATTGAGGCCGGGTTTAATTTCTCAATTAGACTGTAATCGAAAAACTCGACCTCAATGTCTATTAACCACATCCTGATCCACATTGAAAGAATAAATTAAACCGGTTTCAAAACCTCACTGATGATGATGCCGATGGACCATTGAGAAAAACTTGAAAACCAATTAACCCTATCTAATGACAATTCTAGAGGGCGATAACTCATGAAAAGAGGGTACACACTACACATATTCTACAGAATACTCAAAGTCAATACAGTACCCGCCTATTCTACGGAATAAAGCGCCAAAGCGGGGGAGTTCCCGCCCATTCTACTGCACTATGAAGTAACAACACGTATTGAGGGCAATTAGACAGTAGCTGTGGTGGCCGTGTGTGGTAAAATACTGTGGTAGTGGGCGTTTCAACTGAGTGGGATAACTGAATCATTGATATAAATCGACTGGGTAGATATAAAGTAAGTGTCGGCTAGGTATCATATATAAAGGAAGTGTCTGGGTGTAGAGGGCAGTTAAACACAGCCAGGAAATTCTGAAGACAGATAGGTATCAGATAAACGGTGTATCCATTATATGTTATACCCCGTCCCCACCTACCCAGTGCAACTGCAAAATGTGAAATGTCCCAGTTTATCCGTATTCTATCTTTCATAAGTTTAATTATACCATTTAAAGTTAACCCGGTTAATTAACTCGAAATTAGTGACTTATAGCTCTTGCGTTTCTTTAGAGGGCAACAGTCAATTTCCATGCTATGGATTTGAATTGCGAATTTCGGTCAACAACACAGTTGACGGCCGACGGGAGTTGACGGGAGTGTCCTCGGAAGTTACCCAGATCTGGCCTGAATGTGCCAAAATAAGAAAACAATCAGAAGAACTATACGAATCACAATGTTTTTATCACAAAAACACATGGGAGGAGAAAGAGAACCAAATAGTGCCCAGTACTGCATCAACCGATTGAATTGTCGTTATGGGAGCTTGTAGAAAAGAGGCACGCTAACTTAGTTTACCAATTACGCATTTCCAGCTTGAGTTCTCTTTATGACGGCAATAACACAAGAGGGATAGAGAGAGAGAGGGTATAGAGAGAGGGATAGAGACAGAGAGAGAGGGGGTGGAGAGAGATATAGGGACAGAGAGGTGTACTGATGGTTTAATGGTTAGTCAGGAAAAGGAAATGTTCTGTCAGAGTTGTAATAGTATGATGGTCTACACCGACTTTCGAGAGAATTCTATATCTGATTTGATTGGGTTAGCTGCATCAGCAATTAAAAGCAAAGCAATTAGAGGGGGCTTTAGTCGACATTGTAGACAGAAATAGGGGAACTGGGGGAAAGTATTCATAGCTGATATCACTATAGTATCACTTTAAAACACTAGGGTAGCCACTGTCTATTTGAAACACTTCTTCATTTTTTTGTCCACAAATCAAGCCAAACCCAAATTTGTTGACCTTATATTACCGAGACAGTCCCTGGCTAATGTCTTATTTTGTCTCCTGGGGTCAGGGTCACATGATATCTAGCCAAATTTGGTGTTTGAGTTTCAATTAGCCCGCCTCAGCCTGCGAATTTGAAACAGCCGTATCTCCCTCGAAATTCGTCAAAGAAACCGTGATTTTTGACATGGAATGCTAGAAAAGGGTTGTAGAGAGCCTTTCCAGTTTCCATGTCTGAAATCTTAATTTTTTGCACGTGCTTGGTGCAGTGAACATTTCCAAAAAAGTGTTTCAAATTGCCAGGAAAACAGTTTTCCTCAAATTCGGCTGCAATTTCGGCGCAAATGACAATGTTTCAAATAACCAGTCAACGTGTTTCAAATAGTCAGATACCGTTTCAAATTAGCAGGCGTTTCAAATAGCCAGTGGCTACCCTATATAAAATATCCCACATAGTTCATCCTTTTTGCCGTAAAGTTGTTATTTATCCCGTAAAGTTGTTATTTATCCCCCGTACCATGTGATAACCACTGCATACATGATAGTTAGAAAGACAGTGTGAACTGGTGGGGTATATTCACATATTATGATATAATCTGCAGACTGCGATAGAGAAGTAACCACATAAACACACGTGTTTCCGGTGGTCAACAAAATCAATTATCATTATTCGTTTTTCGACGACGCAACAATGTCGCTAAACAAGCTTGTCAATAACCGTGGGAAATCCTATATCAAATACTCAAATACTGTCCATATATTCACATACAAACTAAAACGTGTGTCTACTGTCTATTATAGTATAGGCCACTGGGAGTGGGCGTATAAAACCTAATAAAGTAACTCATAGTTAATAGCCTTTAGCTTCATAGACACAGATCCACCGCCTGATTCGTAAAGAATCATATCATCATATCATATCATTGTCGTTTTTTATTAACTTAATTCACAACTGTATTCAATTTAGCTAATTCTATCTTACCAAAACTCATCTGTGGTTTTATGGGCTTATAAAAATTGGTGTCTTTTCCTCACATAAATTATTGTCTCTTAAAGTTTTCTAAAAATAAACGAAATTCTCCAAAAAAGTGTCCTATAACAGCAGGTATGAGAAGGCAGCCACAACCATCGTAAGAGCCAATCCTACACCTGCAAACACAATTGAATTGTTAGTGACCAAATATAATATTTTAAGTTTTAAATTTTGATTGAAGACTGTAAGTGAAGACGGATGTTTTTAAATCGATCAGTAGAGACAACTTACCATTTGCTGCGGATTTTTCGTTTTTCACCTCCTGCTCATTTTCGTCGATGCACTCCGTCAGTTCCACCCACCCCGTCACATCACACTTGTTTGCGCCAGTCTAATGGGAGAGATTAGAGTGATTCATAATAGAGAGTTCAAAAGGGAACTAATTGTTTACAACATCACATCACACTTGTTTGAACCAGTCTGCAAAGAGAGAGGGCATTTTTAGAACTGGCAATTATTAGAGTGATTCATGATGATTTTCGCTTGCTATTTTTTCGGATTTTTGTTCATTGGAGTCCTAAAATTTTATAGGAACTTGTTCGCCACGTCACATCACACCAGTCATTTTTAGAAGGCAATTATCGTAATCTGAAATTTCTATGATGTAAAAAAATATGACTTTATCTGCGGGCCACATATTGCAGGTTTTAAAATTTTTATTAACATCTTTTTTCCCCATGTTCCGTACGGCGTACCGTGCACACTAATTTGTGACGTTATTCCGAACAACAAAATTACACCATAATTCCACAAATGCTGGTTAAGTGTTTGTATTTTGTGTGTGTGTGTGGGAAAGAGGAAGTACACCCACACCCTTCCGTCGCAGTTCCAGTACGGTTCAAATGGCCACCAAACATATATTTTCTGATGGCCACCAAATATATTTTAAAACTAGTACTTGTACAACTATGCAAAAGGAATATTTTTCTGGACAAAACAATAGTAGACATAATTTACGGAAAGAATTTGTTGAGTAAGACTAAGAAAACAACAAGAAAGAATTGTTTCATAAATTACCGTTGGGATGTATCCTTCATTGCAGACGACCTCAACCGTAGCACCTGTCCTGAATGGTGGCTTGTCTTGGGAGAAGGACTCTGGCTTGTTGAGAACAACACCATTTGGGACCTTGGGAACGCTGCAGCCCACTGTAATTGGGGAAAGGAATTGGAATTATAAATGTGGGATGGAGAGGTCAAAGGAGAGTGGTATAGTCAATGGTATAGTCATATGGTAATGTTAATGTCATAATAATGTTAGTTCATTATCGACATGAACTTACTATGGCAGACAGGGAGGGTTGAATAAGAGGCGGATCCCTTCACAGAGCATTGTACTTTGTTTTCCTTCGGATCTCCCAGGGCATAACCATCATTACATGACACCTGCAGGTAAACAACCAATCAGAAATCGTTATTTAGATCACGTGACTGGTTATCAGCCAATCAGGGACCAGAGAGCTCAAAGGGCTCCGCCAACAGGGTAGAAAACCCGCGGTCAAAAGTGGCACCTTCCGGTTCCTAGCTGCATACACCAAACTATTTTTGCATTTAGTTGATTGGTTATTAGTCACACTGATTATTAGTAAGAGAATCAGTTTTTTGTTTCTACTCACAGTGTATTCGATAGAGGAAGTAGATGATTTATCGGGACCGGAGACACCGTTCTCAATAATAGGAGCAGAACAGGACCCCTTCCCTGAAGACATGTCTATTCAGAAGGGTTAGTTCGGAAGATCTCGTGTACACTGCTTTACATGCAGTGTAGGTATACCAGCGGAGTGTGGACTAAGAAACAAATCATCATGATGCAGCATCATTGATGCTAAAAGCACATTGCCCCAACTTCCGTCTTTATGAAAACGGCCGACGGAAATGGTGACGGAAGTGGGATGTCGGGTTCCGACAGCACCCCTCTCTACTACAATTATAATTTATACTCGCCCCCTACTACTTTTTATACTCATCACTGGCCCCCTATTACAGATTATTATACTCACCCTCCTCTTCTACATTTTATACTCACGGCTCACCCCCTTACTGTACAATTAATACTCACCCCCTGCCCCTCCCTACTACAATTTGTACTCACCCCCCTCCCCCCCCCCGCTCTACTCACCACTACAGGTAGGAATCTCGCTGATTATACTACCATCAGAACACTTAAGATACCGATTACCAATCAGGTTGAATCCTTCATTGCATTTCACATAGGCGGTCTTATTTCCACTCAGAATCGCCTCTGAACCTGCCTCTAGTTTTTTCATCGAGCTGTCGTCTGTGCCGGATCTAGGGAAACGCACTCCGTTAATTTCACAGTTTGGCAAGGCGCTGATTAATTTAGTTTCCTAATTCTTTCGGTATTTACAGTTTGGGGCATTTATTATTTACAAGCAGCCTGTGAATCTATTTTCGGAATGGGACAGCTGTGAAGTTTCTATGCGCCAAATCAAATTTTAGAATAATTCAAATACGAAAATAAATGCCCGTAATTTTCCAATTAGTCATTCTAATGAATTATCTCTTGGCATAAAAAAATTCTTTGTGACGTATGGAGTTCAACAGCTGTACATATAGATTGTCTAATCTCATTATGGAGAGAATTTTGAACTGGGTGTACCTCGCAGCTTTCTAGAAAATACCGATGGAGAATTGTGGCTTACGCTTCAATATTTTAAACTTTAAAAACAATACGTTTGGTGACCATGATCTAAATAAACCACATTCTTAGTCAAGTTGAAGTTCAGATGTTGGCTGTATGCGTAGGAGATCGGCGATCCCCTGTACGACACGACCAACATTTAAACCTATGGGTGCGTGACCAGAGGGGCGCGACGTGCCCAAGTTTAGATGAAAAGTGTATACCTGTCAAAGACGGCACCATCCTCAATGTCAGGAACGGTACAGTGTCGTTTACAAGTTAGACAACTCCCATCAGACGCACAGTCCCTCTTCTCACTAAAATACCCGCCATACGCAGCATTTCGGGCCACGCCTGGGAGATATCAAATTGTGTCAAGTTGGGTTGAAACTAAAACAACCATTTCGGGTACAATTCTTTGTATAAAACTTTTCTACAGAGTTTGTTTAGTGCTAATTCTACTGTGTGTTTTTAAATGACCGGGACTGTTCAAATCGACATAGCG
>AVPN01002239.1:0-14656 GCA_000695325.1 Pleurobrachia bachei | reverse complement strand
AGAGAGAGAGAGAGAGAGAGAGAGATAGATAATGCAAGTATTAGTATACATGCAGTCAAAGGCAGAAAGGGAGAATCAAACTGAAATTCTGGGGAACAGTAATTGTTTTACAAGCTGAGTGATTGTAACCTACCAACTTGTTATGGGTGATAAGAGAAGACAAGGGAAGGAACTGAATACTTTTATATTATGAGGACTCCTCATTGAGGAGAGAAGGGTCAGCTGAGGGCAATAGACATAAAGACCCTGGGGAGCGGGCCCCCTTTCTGTTTTTGATTCTCTCAAATCAGATCGGGTGGGCGTTTCCAAACAACTAGTCTTCAATCAATGAATCCATGTATTGAGCAATCCGAGTCCTGCGGATTATCCGGTTACAAAACTAAAGGTAACCATGGTAACCCCCACCAGATGATAAAACTAAAAAACATTGGTTCATTACAAAAAATCTCGGAGAATTATTACAATTGAACTTGAAACAGAACTTTACATACACAGATTTATTTAACTCTCAGCATAACGGAACGAGTTGTGAGGGCATGCACTGCTACCCTGTTAGGCATCGCACAGCAGCTGTAGCATAGATAATGTAACTAAGAAAAAGGAAGACAGACAAAGAGTTAGAATAAAAAGGGGAGAGAGAGTGGGAGAGAAATGGAGAGAGAGGGGGAGAGAGAGATAAAAAGTGAGCAGTCAGCTGAAAGACTAAAAATGGGTTCGAAGAGAGAAATTGAGGACACGTTACGGGCACAGCTGCTTACTAACCGGTTCTATCTCTCTCGCTCTCTCTCTCTCTCATTCACTCCCTCTCTCCTCCTCTCCTTCTCTCCTCCCTCTGTCTCTAGAATCCTCTCAGAATTGATTACCAGTCTCGATTGATTGACTCTCTGTCCCCCTTTATTCACACACCAAATACCATTCTCCCACCTCACTCTGAATTGTTCATTCTGACCTTGTAATTAGCTAATCGACACAACCCCGCGGGACGAGATCTGATCCATCTCCCTATACCAATACACGTGTCAGACATGTGTCAGTGGATAGAGGTATACGTGGGGATTTTCTTCTTGATCTGCGTATAGGCCTCCTGAAGGAAGGAATATAGTGTGAGACAAGGTTTCTAACCAAAGACCATGAGGTAGGTCTACCAATAAATCAGATATTATATATTGAAACTGTAGACAATCTAGACATGGTTCTAGATACTATAAAATGTGTCCCAAACGATCAAAATAACTAACCTTTCCTCCGTTTTCCTCGAGGAGGTGTAGCACTGACGTAACAAGGTCCTTCGTATTGGCGTTATTCAGCCACTTTGGAAACTGCAGGGACGAGAAGAGTGAGTGGGGTACTGGGCTAGAGAGAGAGATAGATAGAGAGGGGAGAGAGTGAGAGATAGAAATAAGAAAGCCCCTGGTGTTTGGAGGAGTCTATACTGCCGGTACTGCAGAGTGCAATAGATAGTGCGTAATAACTCTCCTAAACACAGGACCTAGTTTGATTTGGCAATTCGTGATTGTACCTACAGCTGCAGCAGGGACCCTCCTAGAAGATTAAATTAAACAAGGGATGCATGGTGCCTCTCTGTTACTGCAGAACCACGGCAATCCTTCATTCTCTCGATTCCTTGTGTGTACGCTCAGTTTTATGGCAGGTAAATCATGGGTTTATTGGTCCATTAACAGGGTCAACTACTTTCCAAGTCAACTGCTACAGCTATCCTTACTAGCATCTACACTTCTGTTACAGCCCTTCTCGCCAACCCCCTGTCCCCTAATTCTTGTTACGCAGAGATTCAGTGTGGCTCCCTCTCCCCTAGTCCCAGTTAATTGTTGTAAAAAAGACTACTTCTACCTTCCAGTTGCCTCGCTCTGCCCTCTCTCATCATCCCCCTCTCACCGTACCCCAAACAAAACAACCCTACAGGAGGCGGAGATTTAGTGTGGCTGGACATTGATGATGGCAGTCTCGGTAACTGGATCTTCGCGTGGGCCCAGCGGTACTCAATAACCCATGGAACTGTCAACATACTGTTGAAACATGGGCTCACCAGGTGAGAGAGGCTAAGAGACTAGAGGGCCCCCCGGCTAGAGAGAGAGACCCTATATTGGATACCTCACGTTTTAGTGTACAGACAGTCCAATACAAAAGATGACCTGTCATTATCACGTCACCCCTATCAATACAACCAGCTGCTGTTGCCTGTTGCACCACCACATATGTGTAGGTCTTCTAGTCCTAACCATTCAACTAAACATATAATATGAAATATCTCTAACTTGCGTTGCTCGACCCTCTCAAAAAAGTTTCATTATACCCTCTAGGTACGACCCGTTTATACCCTTTCTAGGTACGACCAGTTGTTCTACCTGTCCGAGAAGTTAATGAAGGGGATGGGAGTGACAATAGGACAGAGGAAAAGAATCATGTTGGCTGTCAACTGTGCAAATGAAGGTATAGCTGCTGCCCCCTTCTTCCACTAAAATACTTCCATCGGTACTAATTCTGGTGACAAATATCTTCCACTTTCCAATCCTTTGAATTTAATTGCCAAGATTAATCACCCCAGCCCCCCAACATGATCCCCCAATCTGTACTGCACAGGTAATGTCTGGAGAGCGTTCTTTAAGACGGTGCCCGCTGTTGAGGACAGGCCCACTGCGATGGACATGATAGACACTAGCATGCACACCAAGACACTGTGTAGGAATGTTAGCATGAAGGAGAAACTGGTGAAAATACTCTGAGACATAAACCAGCTCCCTATAACTGGGATATATTTGTGAGATCCGACAAATTTAGAATTGCTCATATTTTAACGTGTCAAGAGAACACCGGAACAAGAGAACGATTGAGAGAAAGACTTTGTGTTATTGTAAACTGTATTATTACACGGTTAAAACTGTATTTGCTCTTACCGGTGCAAGGAGGGGTTTCAGGTGAGGGTTGAGATGAGATTTTACAGAGTTAGACAGGGCCGATACCGCTCTAAATGTACCCTCTACAACTTTCTTATCGGTCGATAACTGAAAAAGGAAGGACGTGTTAGGAAACAGGAACACAAAACGAGGAGCTGATTCCATGGTAACGAAAGGGGTTTACAGGAATCCAAAAACAGACTGTACTGTCCAGTGCTAATACTGTAACTTCACGGGAAGGATCACGTCACAAAACACTCACCATTGCCATTTTAACGGGGGGTATTAGCCGTGTCAGGATGGGTAGCACCTTATCTACAGACCCAGTTAGCTCGCACAGCTCTATAAACGCTTCACGGGCCACAAACGTGTACGGGTGCTGTGTTTCTTTGAGGCCCTGGGAGTGGAATAATTGGTGACGGGAGTGGACGGGGTTAGCTGGGGGACAAGAGTGAAGAACGAGTTGTTGATGTTACACTGAAGTTGTGTGGTTAGCCCAAACGGTACAATTTCTTGAAGATGCATTTCATAAAATTGTTTTGCTGTTCCACTACTAACCTCAGCTAGGTGTATTAGAAGAGGATCGTAAGAGAGAGTTTCTGGGGGTTGGCTCCATGTTAGACGGTGATTCACACTCCCGTGACTCAACTTGCATGGTATGGCACCGTTATTGTAGAGATTCCCAAATACACTTTGTCCCGATCGGTTAAACTGTAGCGGACCTACACGTTAGACAAACACGTGTTGGGTACAAAGTTATAAATACTTGGTATGGGTGGTATAGTTAGGTAAAAACACTGAGAGTCTCAGTGAGATTCTGAATGATAGCTAGATAGGGGCGGGTGTTTTTGAGACTCACCTGATTCACTGTTTTAGGGTTGAGTCGGTCTGATGGTTTTGCTCCTCCTGATTTGGACATCTTGCTAGGACGGAATGGTGGGTGAAAGAGAGGGATTGGGACTTGGATATTTTGCTAGAAGGGATTATGGGTAAAAGAGAGGCATTGAGATAGTGGTTTGGGAGATGAAGTTGGACTGGTAATTAATCAGAACTCAAGATTAATTGGAAGACAACAAAATGAACGTATAATAATATAGCAACTAGTCAATGTCCAGACACAACAACCATGATGTGCTCACCGAAACACTAAACTAACACACCAACACCCATTATGGTAAAATTGTACGTGTAAAATCCATGTTTGATCAAATATTTAGTACATGATCATGAAATATAGCTCAGTTGATTTCTCCACAGTGCTCCTCAGCTTTGCCAAGTCCATTGTCGCTGACACAGGGAAACTGGGAAGAAGCCTCTCCCCATCATACATCACCAAATACCCACCATTGGAACAGGTCCTCACTCCCCTCTTCTTACCCCCAGGGGGACCCTGAGGGCCTCTCACTGTAATAACAGGTGCCCCAGGATTCTTCTTATCTAGCGTTATCACATGTCCAGATGATTTGGTTGTGAGCACAAAGTTTTTCAACAGATAGATATCAGTTGGGGCCCGATGTTGGGAGATATTGGCACGTCTGGGTGCGTTGTGTGCAGGGTGTCTGATGCACTTTGTGTCACTGGACACGTGTCCTGCACGAGCACGTGCATAAGGAACTAGGACACCCTTTACATAGGGAATGGGCAGGTTAATCACGCATATCAGAGAGATAAGATCAGTCACAGTATCAGTATCGTAAGCATGGGCATCACACCACCTCATAATAGCCTCAGCCACCATAACCTCAAACCTCCCTGCCTCCACGTGACATATCAGGGCCTTTACCACATGACCAGGGAGATCCTCCCACCTTACTTGATGCATTCGTGTAGTGATATCTTCAGATAAATACTGGGCACAGAGCATTGCTACATTCTGGTGCTGTGTCACTACAAACGCCTGGACTACAGAGTTAATATTGTCGGCACAGAGCAGTCTGTTATCAGAGATGTACTCCACAAAACACTGCTTAGTACTGGCCCCTGCCCGGGGAAATGTCTCTCTCAGCACCCTGACCAGTTCATCAGATCTACAGGGCGAGGAGGAGGGATCACTACCATTCGATGATGGGTTCTGAACAGCGTCTACTATCATGTTTAATAGTGCTTCATCCTCTGGGCCTGGACAGGGTCCTGTGTTGTTGGATGTGGAGTTAACTCTTCTTAGCAGGTCTATCTTGTTCTTATCGTCCAGTCCCGTGGTGTTAACTATTCTGTTGATCACCGTAGTGGAGAGATCCTCTTTGCTGTGTAGGGAGGGGGTGTTGAGGGTGGTGTTACTCAACAAGGAGGGTGTGGAATACAATGAGCGGGAGAAACCGGGACCTGGGTTACAATTGGTCGACCATCACATCCCAGCTAGAGAGAGCTTGGGGACATGTACTTGATCAATAGGAGGGTCGATCAACCTTTACTAAAAAAACATGTACCTTATGAGATAAAACCGTGTTTTAGCGATGAGCCGTTGAAACTCCTCGACTCTTCCCTCTGTATCAGCATCGTACCACGCACACACCAGTTCAAATATCTAGAGGAGGATGTTTTTAGGTTAAAAAGAACTTTTTAGATCAAGACATTTTCCGGGGCTGTGAAATTCCCACGATTTGTTGAGCAACCCTTACTCAACAACCGACGATTTATAAGAACAGAGGATGGACGACTGCCATGAGTCAGCTGAAAATTATACCTCAATCTCAGTAACGTTGACGTCATTGTGTGAGGTAATTGCCTCCACACACCTCACATCCAGACTTCCCACCTCCCCACTGAGGTGGAGAGACTTGAGGAGGGGGGAGGTCAGCTTCATCAAACACAGGGAGGTGAGATCCCGACATTGGATAGACAGTGCAAACCTAGGGAGAGAGATGGATGGGGGTTTAAACAGTCCGTCATACAGCTTTTTAGTAAAAAACACTCTTCCTGAAACCAGAGAGAAGTTTTATATTGACCGAACAGGGAGGGTACCTCTACTGATACTCACTGGAGGTAGTCAACAAAGAGAGTGGGTATTTCCTCCCCAAAGAGAGACAGTGCCATGTCCTTGATCCAGGTGACGGAATAACTCTTGGCAAACTTGTACACCACCTTGAGGTCCCTGAAATCAGGGGTTGTTTAGGTCTCTGAGAAGAAATCAGGGGTTGTTTTGTTGAGTATTAGGGATGGTGTGAACTGTAGGAAATAGCAAGGTCCTAGTAGGGAATAGGTGGGGGCGAATAGGTTAGGAACCCAGGGTAACCATGTAACCTAGGTTACCAAGACTGATACCCATTGATGGTAACCATGGTTACCTAGGTAATACCTATTGAGGTTGAGTATTCCAGTATAGAAGGAGTGGATGATATTCTTGATGGTAGCTGCGTGGTCTGAGTACTCCATCAAATCAACAACTAGTCTATCCTGTGTGTAAGGAGGGGGTGTAATCACTGCGCTGGTAAGCACAAAGATGGTAAAGAAAGATTCTATAAAACTCTTCCCCTCCTACCTTACCTCCCTAGACTCTGTTTCGTGTTCCCGCCCGCAAAGCACAAATAAAAAAGAGGGACATAACATTAACAACTCCTACCTGAGCTCGATGTCCCCCGCCACACAATCCCACACTGTTCAACTCCAGTACGACAACATGCGAGTATACCTCAACACCGTTACCAAGCAACACCACGGCATCTGAATTCTCTCGACAGTTAAACATGGTCCCAATAGTGAACACTAGGTGGGAACGCCACTTCTCCCGCGCATTTTGTGTTGCCTTAGCAACAGCCGCCTTAGGAACACCCACAACTTGAGTCTGGGTGACTTTGGGCACCAGAGATGATGTTTTGGGGTGTTTTCTGGCAGTTAACATGTTGCTCGACCCTCAATCAAAGATGTTGTAGAACTAACACAAGGGAGCTAATCAGGGGGAATAACGTAATAAATATAACTGTACAAAAATGCAACATGCAAAAAAATCTGATCTGTATAAGAGTTTTTACTTGTCATGCTAGTAGTTGAGTGTCTACTTGAAAACAATAAGATGATCTCAGGGGGACGATCAACATCTCCCTATCTCTCTCTGATAAAATGACAGTAAAATCTGGGGTGGCCGGTCTGGGCACAGCAGTGCGGGGTGCCAGTCAAGAGGGGGGTGCCAGTGAAAAATCTCTCCTCCCTCTCTTAGTAAACTGGAACTGAGTTCATGTACCTCTTTCCCAACACAGCATCCTGTACTCTCTGCAAACATTACATGGCATAACTATTGGGTAACTAACAGTCACCATGGTTACTAACAGTCACCATGGTTACTAACAATCACCATGGTTACTAACAATCACCATGGTACTAATGATCACCATGGTTACTAACAATCACCATGGTTACTAACAATCACCATGGTTACTAACAATCACCATGGTTACTAACAATCACCATGGTTATTAACAGTCAACATGGTTACTTAGAATCACCATGGTTTTACCTTGTTAAAAAGTTTAGCACGTAACCGATGAGTTTCCCGTTCCCTCTGAACTTTACTGTCCTTCCTTTTCTTCTCCACCTCCTCTAATCTGTTATAAATCCTGATGGTTGGGGTAAAAGTTAGAGGAACTGTGTACTAGAAGCTCAAAGTCCAAAGAGTTATTCCTGAGAGTACTATAAGTCCTAAGAGTTATTGTGTCACACAGGTAATAAAGAAATGGCTCGATAGAATCACCTTTTTGAGTGTTGTACGGCATCTCGATGTGATATTGCTCTGTTCTTGTGCCTTGGCGGGGGTACTGAAAGGGAAGAGGGGTTAGAGATCTGTAGAACACGCTATCTTGCCATGCAAAACCACACAGCTATAGGTAAAACCATGCAGACTACACTAATGTAACGTACTATCGAATGCGGCAAAGTATCGTGCATCGATGGTGGGTCGAGGTCTATCCGGAGGTGTGGTAGCTGCATACCGCTCTCTTGCCTCTTTACACAACTGAATCTGGAGGGCCCGTCTCCTTGAGGTCTGCAGAGAAGGAGGGTAACAGTGCAAATCAATTGAGTCCCCAATTGAGTCCCCAATTGAGACCCAACGGTAACCCCAATTAAGGCCCAAAGAAGTGTTATCCTGTTCTATATCTACCTTGATGAATCGTTGTTTTCTGTTCTGGAAGGCCTCCTGGAGACGACCCGTTTTGAAGATAATGTTAGGGTACCCCGGGGCTCTGTCAACATCCTCACTGGTCACACTGTTCTCATCCAAACTGTAGGGAGAGAGGTGGGGTTTGTAACTAGAGAGAAGTGGGGTTGTTAGGTGTTAGCTTGGTAACGAAGTAACACCTTGCCAGCGTGCGCTAAGGTCGCCCGGCGACCTAAACAGATTGTGAGGTGTCTTCGATACCAAGGTGTTACCATGGTAACTAGAGAGAAGTGGGCTGGGTAACTAGAGAGAAGTGGGGCCGGTAACTAGAGACTAGAGAGAAGTGGGTTTGGTAACAAGAGACTAGAGAAAAGTGTACCTAATTTCGAATGCAACGGGTGAACGTCTAACTGGAGGTGGAGGAGGCGGGGGATCTTTTACAGGGACCCGATCCAGCTCCGGATCTTGCTCCTCCACTTCTTCCCTCTCTTCGTGTCTCTGTTTTCTCTCCTCTGTCTGTCTCTCTTCCTCCCTCTTCTCATGCCTCTCTTCTTCTCTCTTCTCGTGCCTCTTCCGTCTCTCTTCCTCTATCTGGGAATAGGTATTGGGGTCAGAAAAAAACACTAATTCAACACCGCTAATAAAATGAACTATCTAGTGGCACTAAATGCCTTTGTTAATTCGCATTTCTCTCACCTCGGCAATGAGTCGTGTAATCCTTGCATCGCGACTATCAACAGATCGGTCATCTTGCATCCTGTAGGTACCCTTTAGCTCCCCAGGACTCAATGTAAAGGCCTCTGGAGGGGGAACCTTCTTCTTCTTCTTAGTGGCAGCACCATTCTGTTGTTGTCGTAGTGCTTTCTTTCCGGGGGATTTGTGACGGTGTCCCCCTCCTTCCCCCTTACTGTTGGTCTTTTTGGTGACAACTAGAAACTTGACAAATTCATCCCATAAGGCGTTGAGTGCGGCCACATCTCCCACACATGTCCCCTCAGTAAGAGTGCTATCAGTGGAGTGGATGGAGGGAGGTGCTGGTGTGAAGGTAGCTCTCTGGGCTCGGTGGGTATTACTCCCTCCCTTCTGGGGTGGTGGTTTAGGGGTTGACGAGGGGGGTTTAGGGGTTGAGTTAACAACCTTCCTCTCATCATTCTCATCCATCTCCGCCTTCTTCCTCAGTATGTCCATGAACAACTCTCGTGTTGCCTGCTCTGCCGAATCAAGGGAACTATCAGGGGGAGGTGACACAAACGCATCTGCTGTCCTCTTCTGAGTCGTCTGGATGGATTTAGAGGTGTGGAGGAGTTGTGGGGAGGATTGTTGCATTCGGTCTATCTTGGAGATACCAGGAGAGGATTGTTGCATTCGGTCTACTTTTGATAGTGCAGGGGATGATTGCTGCATCCTATCCACTTTAGTGGGGGCAGCAACAATACCAACATCAAGGGTTTCCAAACTCTTCTTTCTCCTTCGTTTCTCAAGTTCCTTTTCTAACTCTTCTCTCTGTCTAGCTTCTATCTCACGTTCCAAATCCTCTCTTTTCCTTGACTTATCTGCCTCGACCTGTCTTTCCAGTTCTAATATCTTTTTCGCTTCAGACTCCGCTGCCTTGGCCAGTTTCTCTCTTTGCTCCTCCTGCTTCATTAACAGTTTCTCTCTCTGCTTCGCTTCTTCTTGTTTCATGACCAGTTTCTCTCTCTGTTCCTCCTGTTTCATTTCAATGCTCTTTGATTCTAGCTTCTTCTCTATATCCTGTAGATATCGCTCGTTTGATTGCTCTCTCAGGGATCTCTGTAGAGCTTTGAGTGTAGCAAGTTGTCTATCGGTCTCACTATCACACTCACTGTATGAGCTCTCAATAGTTCTCTGAGAAGCAGGGATAGGAGGGGGAGAAGAGTTCTCCTTATCCTGAATGGCATCATGTCTCGCTTTCCCATGTTTCTCCACCAAGTTTTGGTAGTAAGCGTGTTTAAAATCAGTAAAATCCGCGCGGAGCTTCTCAGTTCCCTCTTGTTTTTCAACGATCTCCTTTCGTAGCGCTGCAATATCGGACATAATCGTATTTTGGAGGGACAGAAAACTACTTTTTAGGTTAGGATAATCCTCGGAGTTTAGAGTGACGTCATCAGTTACAGCCTCAGCAGCTGGAGGCTGGTGTTGGAACTTAGCAACTCGTTCTGAGGAGGGAGCAGTAAAGGGTCGGAACCGTCCCTCGTGAGGGCTGAGAACTGCAAAGGCGCTTCTTGGCCTACTGGCCAGCTCTTCTTCCAAGTGTGTTGGTAGCTCAGAAGGGGCCTTGGTTCGAGTTAACGAGTTCTCGGTTTCAGAGTCTGTCCAGGCATGTCTCTTCAACACCCCCATACCACTCCCCGCAACGGGATCAGTGGTGACAGACATACTGGACGTCTCGTCAAATGAACCCAACTCTGTGTTCCCTAGGAACTTCCCACTCTCCGCACTCTGCAGCGTTACCATCTTGTTATTGTTTCTCCGGGGTGTTGGTTTCAGGAGATTCCGCGGCTCTAACTTTCTAACCACCCTGGGAGGGGTTGCAAAGGCCTTGGAGAGGTCCCCATCATCATCAGATAGAGGGGTAAATATGATATCGTCATCATCGGGAAAATGGCCATCAGAGATGGTTTGTCCTCCGTCAGATCCCACTTGGTCCGTTCTACTGTTAGCCAGGAGATCCTCTGTGAGAGGTGTAAGATCAACTGACATGGAGTTTAGTCCGGGGTGCTCGTCTGCTGAGGAGGGTGGTTTAGCGATCTTCAGTCGGGTCCTAGACTGTTCCTCCAGGAGGGAGTGAGAGAGTTGGTGGGAGGTATCGTGGCCCAGGGCGGTGGTACCCGCTGCATAAGATGCCTTACTCTCCGATTGTATAATCTCTAAACTCCTCTGCCTCACTCTACTCTCCTCTTCGAAAATTTCCTGTTTTAACCGGGCTACCCGGTCCATCTGGGAGCTAGCAAAACTATCTGGTGAGGACCTGTTGTACCGGGGTGGCGTGGAGAGCTCACCTAACCGAGCAGGCATGGAGGAACTTGGGTACATGCCAAAGTCTCCCTGATCCTTCTCTTCCTGGTCGAGGTATTGGGGCTGGGAGAAGTAGTCGAGGGGCTGCTGAACAAGGGTGTCCTGGGTGCTTTGGGTTGGAAGAGGAGGATCCTTGTTGAATTCGGGAGCAGACCGGGAGGCAGGGGTATCAGATCGGTATTTGTCAGAGAGAATACCATCTATTTCAGACCAGGAGGGTGTGTCGGTAGCCAGCAGTTGCGAGGTGTTCACCTCGCCTCCTTCACCGGACATTCTGAGGGGGGAGAGAGGGGTGTGAGCAAACAGCAGAGTACAATTTTTCTATTTTTATCTAAAATCTAGGATTGATTTAAGCAGTACTAAAAGTTGTTGAGAGTACTAATCATAACAATTACTTACCTGCGATCGAAGTAGAGATGATAATCGGGGTATGTTGAGGGTAGGTCAGGGAATTTGGTTGGTGAAACGCAGTCCTGCAACGTTGCTAAATCGTCATTCTGTAAACAGAGGTATCAGGTTTTAGTTTGGTTTGATGCAGAGTATGGAGATAGGGAGAGTTTTTTCTGGGGTAGAAAGAGTTGGGAGAGCTTGTTTTTAGGCAGGTTTGGGTCTGGGGACAGGGATTGTAAGAGTTTGGCTTAGTGACTTCCGTGTGAATTGTGCACTTACGTAAAATTCGTACTCCATGACCCGATCAGGAACAAAACTCACTCAGCAAAGGGAGGACCCTCACAGTACACTACATACAAAGCACATAGGACTAATAACGAGAGAAGTGGTATACAAGTTCAAGGGACCCCCACAGTTAGACCACCTGCGGTTCAGAGAGGGAGAGAGAAAGTACAAATACACAGATCGATAGAAAGTACAAATGTACAGAGAGATAGAAAGTACAAATGTACAGAGCGATAGAAAGTACAAATGTACAGAGAGCACTAAATTCACAGCTAATATTACAAGGTTGTACACATGTGCAACTGACTGCTTGACAATATATAGATGACACGTGAAAGTACACGTGACATGCAACTTTAGCTACTGAGCGATGGAGAGAGTGAGAGGGAGAGAGGGAGGGGCGGGGGAGAGAGAGGGGGGTAATGATCGGCTTTATTGCACACCCCCTGATGGAATATTACATTCCCTTCCACTGCTCACCCTTATGTTATGAAGTGCTGGGAACCCTTCAGGGGAGAATTATAGTAGGAGCGCTTAGAGAGTGGGAGGGAGGAGAGGGAGAGGGAAGGGGAGAGGGTTGGTAGAAGAGTAAATCAATTAACTATAAGTCCAGGTAAAAGAAATGAATTCAATTTCAAACAGATATTATCCCAAAATAAATACAAAAACAGACGAGCGGATAGGACCGATAAGTTAGTTAACAACCAGTCAGTTAGTCAGGGTACCAAATAAATCAGTAGTCAGGTTTATGTCGCTTTTTCTTCCGACTACTGGAAGTGGAGCTACTATCATCCGAGTTATACCGCTTCTCATCATCAAATTTGGAGGTAAAGGACCGCATTGCAGAAGGGATGCCCTGAAAACGGAAAGGAGTTGTTATTGGGGAGATCAAGTTTTGGCGGGAAAGCAAAATATTGTGGAATTTAGAGTGGAAATGAGTTAAAAAGTGGTTCAAATTTGTCTTCAACCTATCTAGAGTTCATATCAAGCATCCAATTATTGAAACTAATTAGCCGTCGTGCCCTAATTGACCTTGTCACCCGATTTAACTGGCATCAGCCCTAATCCTGTGTATCCCCGACCCTCACGCACTGCTAACCCGCTATACTCTCATCACATCACGCGCATTGCGCGGCCCAACTCCCTCCCAAACTTACCGGCATATTCGACCTAGCAGTCTGTCCCTTGAGATCTATCACAACAGCACAATTGTTGGTTGGTACACATGCTGGGGTACTCCGTCCATAGAGAGTATAGTACAACTGGGCTAGGGAGCACCGGAGATTGGGGTCCACATGTTCGTTCAGCAACCTCCACAGTCGGTGTACTAGATGTAGGGTGTTTAGAAGACAGTCTTGGTGGCGAGTGAAGAGGGGTAGTTTATAGAGCTGTTGTATGGCGTAGCTCCGGATCATAGCACTTGTATCGAACTCAACAAGAGAGAGAAGGGTGTTCAGGTCCCGTTCTGAGTTTTCATTCTGAGAGATGGGGAAACGGGTGATAGAGGTAAAGCGATAAACAAGTCCAGGACATCTCTTGACCTTTTCTAAAATCCAATCATTCTGATTCTCTTACCTTAACAAATCTTGCCAGTTGTTGTATAGCAGTACACCGAACATGCAGACTTTGTCCCTTTTTCAAATGCGCACTAAAGATCGAGCTATCCTTCAGATTGTCCATGATGTGACCATGACGGATTAGTTTGGCTATAAATCTCAAACACGCGCTGGACACGATTTGTTGATAAGACGGCATCTTCTTATCGATATTCAGTAGGGACACTATTTTGGGTAGGATCTGTTTAACATGTCCCAGATGGTTCTCTGCCTTTGGGTCCACTTTGAGAGGTATTGTACTTGTCAACCCATCAATCTGCGGGAAGTAGTGGAGTTAAATAATTGCCGCTCTGATGCATTGGAATATTGTCTGATTATAGTCCAGACTGCATGCAGTGGTATCAAAAGAAATGATACAAAATATATCTAGGCACGCGACGTATTGGCATTTGAAACTAACTACTTACAATAGCTACAATGAGATAACTATCATCATATTCATTGCTCTGATTATCATTATAGTGAAGTTGTGTTGAGAGAAAGTTAACTATCTTTCTAGTAGTCATCCCAGCCTGATCCTTCACACTCCCAATAGCCCTCATAAAGTCTTGCTGTAGGAAGTACTGTGGAAAGTCGGTGAAGTTGTTCATCCGTGGTATCGTCTCGTTATCTGCACTGCCGTATAGTTTCTAGAGGAGGGAGGAGGTGTTATTACTTATTGATCACGTGGTAAACAACACCTTAAATGGGCATTTTACCTGATCACGTGGCACACAACACCATATATGGGCATTTTACCTGGAAGAGACTGATCAGTAGGTCCTCATTAACAGTTGGATCGTTGTTCCCAGAAACACACTGGGCTAGAGAGTGGAGGGCCTGAATTCGCACTTTATAGAAACACTTGACATCCATTATGACAGTCGAAAGGGTGGAAATGGTCTTCTGGGTCGGGAAATTCACCAACGTCTGGGAACAGAGAGATATGGTTTAGGGAATAGTGCTGAACGGACAGTAGGGTGAATAGCTAGAGTTGTTCTAAGTACAAGACATGGATAGATAGAAGTATAAACAGGAACCGACCGACACAAGTTTACAACCAATCAGAACTCGTTATTTAGGTCACGTGACTGGTTATCAGCCAATCAGGGGTCAGTATCAAAACCCTACCTCAGCAGCATGGTGTTGGTATACGACATCCCGTTCGTGTTGTAACAGTGCGTGCCAGGAATAGTCGGGCATCTGTACATTGATCTTACACAACCATAACATCTCTGGGTCCACCTGCAGGTGAAGATGAGGTGGTAAACAAATGTATCACTAATTTTTTTAGTAGTACAGTCGGACCCCGATTTAGTGACATCCTCGGGGAAAGGGTTTTGGTC
>AVPN01002237.1:0-14924 GCA_000695325.1 Pleurobrachia bachei | reverse complement strand
ATAGCTCTTCCCCTCCTCTGTACCAGCCGGGACACATGGACGGCGCCCATGGGAACACAATACCAAATATATTCACATCATTTCGTTAATCGTCATTTTAACAACCAACCTCATTAGTTCATGCTCATTGCTCACTTTTAACTATTTTTCTCACAGTCTCTGTTTTGTAAACACTCTTTACTATTCATAGAATATTCCCTCCCCTTCTCTCCCTCCCTCCTTCTCAATATCCCCTTTCTCTCTTTCTCAATGCCCCTTTTTCTCTCTCACTCCGTCCCTCTGACGCAGTATGGTATGCTTGCTATGTTACGTAATGACACTCTCACTCTATATAATACAGAAGTGTAAGCTCCCTAGTTGTAGCAACGTAAACACTAACTTGTTTGTAAGAGATCTTGTTGGAGAGACCTCCCCTCTTTAGACATTGCGTATGCCATATTCTAACTTATTAAATCTACATATTTCTAAGATATTATTGTGATTCTTCGTGGAAATCGTGTCTTTCCGGTACTCTGATTTTTATTCCTGATACCTTGGTAATATTTCCTTGCTGTTTTTTATTGACGAAATTTATTTTAAAATACCACTCAAATCACATTTTGGCCCCTCCCAGCTCTCTCAGGTATCAACTAATTTTCGATAGTTTTGCCCCTCCTACTTTTTAGCACATCCATTCTTCCAATGTATCTTCTGTATCTAGACTATATTTCCACCTCCAATATCTCACCCCCGGAATGTGGATCATAAGCATCTTAATTGCTTGATCCTTGCGTTCGGAATGACAAGAATCCATAGATACCTCTCTGGGAGCTGGCTCTATTTGATTGTTCCGAAATTAGATTGCCAATATATTTGGCACTATTTCGCACCTACCCCTCCCTGAAGGGACCACGGGGCGGGTCCACCCACTACCAGGTATTATTGGGCCAGACTAACGAGTAACGATTCGATCTGTTTGTGGCAATCTGCCAATCCTTTACAATGTTACTGATATTTCAGTCTACTGACTGACCGCTTCTTACTTGATCTTTCGCTGCTTGTTACAAGTTCATGGGTAGGTGGGGAAACACGTCCGGGCGTGGGAGGTCATTACAAGTCAAAACAAGGATATATTCGAATGTTCCGGGTTTGTTGGGCCCTTCTCTGCTAGATAAATAAATCATTAACTTGCTGGGGATGGATTACTGGCTTTTATTCCTGCTCTTAAATAGTAACTCGTTATTATATTTTGTTAGTGCAACAACAATAATAACTATTGCTACAAATCTTAATAAATGCTACTCAGTAACAGATTCAGATTTAATGTCGTAATTGTTATAAGCCGTGCTGAGAGATGAAACTGCCAACATTTCACTGTGGTTTTACTGATCATCGATACTTTTCTACTTTTGATAACTCTGTTACTTTTCAATACCGCTATCATGTACTACTGATATTACTAATGTATAGTACTACCGCAACATTGTACTACATACTACCTGCCGCTACAAATCACAGAACATATCGAACCGTAGTGTAATAATGGTTGAAACACTTCTATTATTTATATCACATCCCATTCCCCCCCATCTCTTTCTCCCTTCACACTTTTCTGGGGCACAGTTTCCATCTCTCTTCAAAAGTGCGACCAATTACCACTACCACCTTTCAAATCTACTCTGCCTCCATTTTATCAGGTGATGGGTGGAACACTGTCCACTATCGTGATGACAGACTCTAGCTTAGCACTGGGAGATGAAAGGGAGAGAGAGAGGCCCGATAGGATGGAGAGAATATGAGAGAACTGAGGGGAGGGATAGGCAAGAGAGTGGGAGGTGAGAGAGTGGGATGTACTGCGAGAGAGGGGAGATGAGAGAAGGAGAGTGAGGGATGAGAGATGATAGTGAGGGAGGCGAGAGAGGGGAAGTAGGAAGGGAGATAATGGAGAAAAAGAAGAAGAGGGAGGAAGTAATGCCTCTAAGGAGAGATATCCTATCAGCGGGAAGGAGAGAGAGAGGAGAGAAGGGGGAGATAACAGGTAGAGGGAGTTAGAGAGAAACGTTCAAGTTTTTGATAAAGCCTTTCAACATGTGTCGACATATCACCTTCACTTTTCTTACTCTCTCTCTTTCTCTTTTTCCTCGATTTCATTATTTCTCTCCGTTTCATTTTGTTCTGTGCTTTCGAGTTCTCCATTTGGACCTTTTCAGCCTAAATTCAATTTGAAAAAACCAAAACTATCTGTTTTTGAATTGTTGTTTCATCATATCCTTTCGGCTTTTGAAATGTAGATGACAGTATTATACGATTGTTTATTTGGTTGAGATCATCAGAGTTTTACTCGTCTTTAGTTAATAGTTAGTTTCGTTACTTGTAGAGGGACTGCGAAGAGAGCGAAACAGAGATAAAAGGTTCAAGGGACGTTATTACGGTCCTCAGCCACTGCTACAAATTTACAAACCTAATCATAGGCTCTCAAGTTTCAAATCCACCCATCTATTTCTGTCCCATCTCTCTCTATCTCCCTCTCACCACAGCCGGGGCAGCCCCACAATCTTGTTGTTGTTTTTTGCGTCCCTCCCCGATTATCATCTCTTTTTTCGGTCCATGACTTCGGAGACCCTGGTAATCACATGGCACCAGTCCCAAACCTGAAAGTAGAAGTCTGAAGTCTATAGTTGCTGTTGTTCTGATCAAGTTTCTTGAGAAAGGCGTCACCCCCTCTCTCTCTCACTCTCTCCCCCACTCTCTCTCTCTCTCTCTACGATCTGAGAGTCTCTTTAATCGTTATCGGTGTTCCATTCTGTAATTTGCAAAGGGGATTATTCCTAAGGACCTGCAGCAGTGGACCTTATCATACCCCGCCCAAACTCTCTCTCTTTCGCACTAAGTTCCCTCTCCCGCCCAAACTCTCTCGTTCGCATTAGTTCTATCTCCCATCTCAAATTGTGATGAATCCGTACCGGGTGGCAGTGGCTGGATGTTTAAGCACAGAGAGGGAGAGAGAGAAAGAGATAAAAAGAGAGAGAGAGAGAGAGAGAGAGAGAGAGAGAGAGAGAGAGAGAGAGAGAGAGATAGAGAGAGAGGGGGATGAAGGTGTTATACAAACACTGCGCTCCTCCCTTGTCCCACACTCAGTTCTCAGTACTCCTCTTTACATATCCACCGCATGTTGACTTTGCAGGGTTATCCTGGGAAGAGATAGAGAAGGTTGGGAGAGCGAGGGAGAGAGAGAGAGAAAAAGAGAGAGAAGAGTGCTTCTGTCGCTGCAATGATTGTTCTTGAATTTTCTTAAACAGACAGTCTGCAGCTGAAAGATTGGTTAGACAGCCTGCAGTCGGGAGAATTACTGCACAATTTGCCGCTGTAGCTCTTAAATCTCATTTTCATCTCTCTCCCTGCATCTCTTTTAATTCAGCACTCCTCAGTACCCAGTTCTCTGTGAGAGGAGTAATTCCCTGTCGAGAGTGAGAGGTAAAGAGGGTAGTTAAACTTCCCTTATATTGTACGCAGTTCTTTGTTTCAACCCTCATTACCAAGCAATGTACTGCATCTAATTATCTCCCCCTCTTGGAGAGGGGACTCCTAGTGATCTGTCAGTTTCATTTCTGGATTTCTGGTTGCAGTTACACGCAACTCTTTTGCACCATTTAGCCGTTAGGGCCAAGTCGCGGGCTACCTATCATTGCATTTCGTTTAGATAGAAGGATAAGATGTTACTAAATAGAGGGGGGTGGCGCTATTATCTCAAAGGATAATGTGACCTACTACCATTGGGGTGTGAAAATAGGGGCGTGTTTTACATTTTCTTTTTGTCTCTCTGTCTTTCACCCTCTCTCACACACCATACCTCTGTCTTATTATACTCGACAAGAAATTAACCTTGTTATTCTTTCGTGGTCACTTCAACCAACGTCAGGCGCAAAACCTCAACCCTTCTGCTACTCAATGATCTATTTCTGCTCACAACTTGCCTATCTTGTTGCTTCTTTACCTAGGAAATTCTTTAGAATATTTCTAAAAGTTTGTTAACTAAACATACCCCTTATTTGATTGGCTACCCTTCTTTTATACCGATACAATTAACTCGTTCTGTTAACTAATCCCAACATTTCTCCCTAGAATGATTCTACCTAAGAACATGAAACTATCAAGACTTCCCTCTCCCTGGTCCTACCTAAAAGTGTCTGTTGTGTCTCCCTCGCCCCTGGATATCACTGATATAGAGTTCAAATCTGCCATCCTCCAATCTCTCCAGGTATGTATTAGTGCGATATGTGACGGGGGTCAGTTATCACTCTATGGGGCACCTCCTACTGCACTCTAACTTGATTCCACCCACCCCATTGCCACCTAGTGGGACTTACTCTAATAGCATCTCTCTCGCTCGCTCTCATATATAATACTCATATATACTGAGCCATTGTAAGTTTGTACAGTCTCCTGTGGCCGTGTGTGTTATCCAATAGAGAGGGTTAGATAGACACGGGTAAGCTCCTATTTAATTGTATAACGAGAGGAAGAGGTGTCTGATTAGAAAGATGTCCCCTAGGACCTCCCCGTCTATAAAATACAACAGGAGTCTCTCTCTCGATGATTGTGAAATTTGCATTTAAAACGACACACCGCTCATTGTGAATGTGATCTAATTTGATGCGACCTGGCAAATATTCCCTCCCGCATACAAAATGGGTCATAGGGGAATCATTCGAGGGAACGCAATTAGACAAATCATTTTGTGAGGGGGGGGGGGGTAATCATCTATCCCTGTTGGTGGAATTGTAGTAGAGAGTATTGCACACGCCCCCCATTTCCCATATTTACCCAAGTCTGATCACTAATCCGTTATCTCCCAGGTACACCATGGTAAAGTTGGATCATTGTCTCACGTTGATGTTCTCAAGATAACACCTCCCTCACGGTGCTCTAATGGGTTGTGGTCTTGTCATGTAATTCTGAGGGTATCTAGCAGGCAAAAAGAGGAGGTCTGGAGTGCAGTGACTCTAATCAGTACCCTTCAGGTGAGACACACATTGTTATAGGTTCAGTCTCATCTCCCAAACTGTATCTACCGAACCCTCACAGAGCGTGCTCATTTTGAAACAAAATGTCAAAGTGGGCCAATCAATTCCAAACAACCTAACCAACCCCCTCCCCACTCAGGGTACGAGATGTGCAGTCAATACTGTCAAGGAGTCTCCCATCCTGGCATCTTTACTTTCCCAAAACTCGCCCACACCCGGACATCATCGATACCGACATCAACCGCCTGTCTTCTGAAGAGAGACGCAGAGTGCGTGATGAGTAACGCGTGGCAGATACCGCGTGAGGTGTGTGGGGTCAGAACAACAAGTCTAGACACTATACTGCCCTTTTGGCGTAAAAGAAAGTAAGTCACTTTTTTCCATTTCGAGATATTCGCCTTTAAAGATTTTTGAACTCACGCATTGTAAAACACAGTAAGTCAGCAAAAATACACACAGACGCGTAAAAGACAGTAAGTCACTCGAACAAAAATTTGAGGGCATGACTTACTGTGTTCTACAGAAAAGTGACTTACTTTCTTTTACAATGTTCTAGAACGCTCTGTGTGTACAAAATTAGTATTTTACACACGAATCCTTCACACACACCAAGGCCAAGGGCTCAGCCAGGTAAACCTCGAGGATGATCGGATAATTTCAGACAAAAATAATTTTCATAAAATTGATCAGAATTTAAACTAAATCATTGGAAACAACCTGACTTAATAAAATATGTACAATAATAATTGTCAAATAACTTCTAGTTCTGTCTATTAATTGCCATTTAATTGACAGAAAGTGTTCATTTTCAATATCTTTCCCTGCTTATTGTAATTCTTATCCTCACTTTCTGTCCCTGGCCCAAAAATGAAATCACTCTTTGTTGGACATGAGTCTTATTATTTATTAAATCGGTCTTGTCTGTCTCTGTCTGTCGCTGTCTCTGTGTGTCTCTTTATCTCTCTTTCCCCTCTTTCTACCCCCTCCCTCTCTATCTCTCTATCTCTCTCTCTCTCTCTTTCTCTCTCTTTCTCTCTCTCTCTCTCTCTTGCTTTCTTTCTGTCTATCTATATCTCTCTGATCCCTCCCTCTGTCTTGGTCCACTACACGCACCACTCCCGTAAAGTCCCATGCGGGAAAGGATTAAATCCCCGAATCCAGATCCTGTTGGATAGGACATGGATTGTTCAATCTTGTGTGGAAGACTAGCTTACTAAGGTTGAAAGTGAGGGTTAGACCTCAAGAAAAGGAATTGGACATTGGTAAAGTGTTGTTTTTTAAATCTATCTTTTTACCCATACCGTGATGACTGTTCTTTGTAATGAGTTGTTTTTGATGATTAGAACTCCCTCTCAGAGTGTGTGTGTGTGTTTGCGGTTCTATCTCAATTATCTGTGACTTGTAAGAGTATCTTCTTTTTTGATGCACTTAAATATTCAAATATTCCAAAATATGCGTGTTTTAATTTGCTATTGGGATGCAAAATTACTGAATAGGTGGCCTATGGAGTCAAGATGTGAACTGTCGTTTAGCCTGTTAGATCCGATATTGCTCAACGACCACGCCCTGCCAGAAGGACTGCAGAGGTGCACCTGCACAATTCTGTTGCACAAAGGGAACGAACGCGCGTGAAACAATTGCTGCGTGGGTCTACTTTCATTAAAACACAAGCTACCGCGCGCGACACGAACAACAATCGCGGGAGAAAAGTGCGTCAGAAAATCGCCACTTGATGTGGATCTAGGGGCGTCTCATCGGCAGTTCTCTAGGGACAACCATTGTTTAGGATGGGATAATTCCAAACCCCTTTTTTATGACTGGGAGTCCCTTATGACAATCAGTATAAATAGCAGTATGCACTTCCGCGTTTGTGTGAGTGTAGTAGAGAGTGGAGACAAAAGAATAGTCTTTGTTTTTAAAGGGAAACATCAAAACAAAAACACAGCAAAAACAACACCTCAATACAAAACAGCAGTTATCTGAATTATAAAACAGAATCCCAACACGCCCTTTATTAGGGTACTATAAGTCTTCAATTATATAACACTAGGTCACGAAATAGCAGCCTTATCCACATTCTTCATAACAACATTTATCAGCTTGCGATCCAGTTTCCTGTACCTAAAATAGGGAGGTGGAGGTAAGAATAAGGGCCCAAGAAAAATGTCAAATAAATAAATAGAATTCGAGAAATCTCGCCGAACACAGCGCTCAAAGAAAAAACAAAACCTCACCTGTCGTCTGTAAGGTAGTTGAGGAATGAGGTATAAGACGGCCTCATAAGATGAGGTTCACATACTCCAGTGTGTATAGTAATGGCGGTACTGACTGTAAACAATAATAACACATCATATGGTATCTCTCTTATTATCTGAAGAAGATATTTTAATTAGGGATTTAGTAAAATAGTAACTTGAATATTAAAAGATCCGGAAAAATTTGCCCATTATGATATCAATTTTTCCCGCTGAATAAGATTATATTTTCGCACAATTACCTCGTCTTGGATCAGCTTCTTGTAAACGCACTGGAATGCTCGACAAAAGAAATAGAGGGCAATGGGTCCCGATGGCTCGGGGACAATGGTGAATGAAAGACCAGACAGCAAACCTGGGAGGAGAGAGTTCTGTTAGAGTTTTGTACTAGTAGGGTGAGGTAGGGGAGGGGATGGGGTAGGAGGGAGAGAGGGAGTTCTGTTAGAGTTTTATACTATTAGAGTGGGGTAGGGTGGGTATTACTGATTCAAATAAGAAAGGTCTGTACCGACCTGCAATAGCGGGTGTGATATTATCATTCACCCCAATCCTATGAAGAACACACTCCAATGCCACTACTCCAGCCGTGTAGGCGCCAACAAATGAGCTAACTCTGGCTAACTCTCTCCTCTTGTGAAGCAGTCTGAATACTTGGCGAAGTGATCCCCCTGAACTGAGCAGTCGTACACACATCTGAAACAGGGAGATATGTGTTAGTGATGTTAGGGGAGATGTGTTAGTAGGATGTTAGGGGAGATGGTTAGTTAGCATGTTAGGTAGTATGCTATTAGTGGCACGAATAATATATTGTGTTGACAATAATTGAGGCAAAAAAGTATTTGTGTTAGGAGAGTTTTAGGAAACAGTACCTGAATTATAGTGCCCCAGATAATTCCGTTGAGTCCCGTATTAACAGCATGACCAATACATGTCAGTTCATGTGTACACTTAGCCGATCTGTAGAGAGAGAGGGGGATGTGGATGTGGTAGACGTTACTGTTGGCACTTTGAACACCCCACTGGATACGAGAATTGAGTATTCGGCATTGAGTCGTGATATACCAACACCAAAGACACTAGGTGTGTCTAAAACCCAGGGTCAATAATTCCACCCGGTACTAACTTGTCAAAATTGGTGTGTTGTCGTATAAACGTGTCCAACATAGCCACTAAGTTTTCCCTGGCTCTTGTTGCTAGTTTCCAGCCCTGACTGGATGATCCTTCTTTTGAACTCTGACGGGCTGGACAGCACAACAACTTGGTCATTAGCCAGTCCATTGTATCATTTATCTTTACCTGGGGATAGAAATTATCTGTAGACACCGTGCCAGATGGGGGAATATAACCATCCCGGTACTATCAACAACAAACATGTCTTACCTCTCTATTGCGGTGAAAGTATGTGAGTACAGCCCCAGATGCAGCAAATAGTGCCACCTCACCTCCTTTAATTGGAGGTATCAGGTCCCTGTATACAGCCATTTCATAAAGACACTCCAGGGCTAGAGATGCCATGTATATCGCCAGGATCTCTTGTCTCTGTGGTATTAGGAGTGATTAGGAAATTAAGAATTGAACCCTTCAAGTGATAAAATATCGATCAGCGCTAAATTATAGGGTCTAGTTTATCTAGAAGAGTAACATTTAGAAACATAAGGAAACAACGCCACAAACTTACTGAGTATTTCTCAATGGGGAGACTGACAAGACTGCCAATTGCAGCAGGTATAGCGGCTACTGTGATGGCTCTGTATTGACCCAGGAGGCGCCGTATTACACAGTGAGCGGCACACGTCACAAAACAATGGCAGGTTAGGAACGTTGAGGAACCTGTTAAAAAGTGGAGGTTTACAATTGTGTAGGAAGGGCAGTATCAGTAAATACCATCTCCTGATCTGAGCGCGTGACAGCAGGTCAGTGCCAATTAGATATCAGTATCTCAACTCACGTAAGACATCAGGGAATGTTTGTTTCAAACTCTCGCACATTGATTTGTGTTTTAGTAGCTGTGGTAGGAGGTACAGGGCTGTATAAATCTTCACAGCCTTCACGCTGCAGACAGACAGGAAATGAAGACCTGCCATATCACATCTCTGGAAGTCAGCGTGCCAGAGGGTGTTACAGGGCAGACCATATACAGGGGGCACGAACATGGATTTAGCAGTCCGGAGAAGGCAGTAGACCTTGTCAGTCAATGTACCTGACATGTCTCTTGTGGTGGGGAGAGCTACATATCTGACATAGTTGAACTTCCTGGGGGTTATGTGAGAGTTGAGAGAGGGCTTCTAGATAGTTTCAGAAAACAAGATACTTTATTAGGAAATCTTAATTTTACAGATCGCAGAGCATTTTAAAACAGACTAGATAAAAGAGTCACTCTAAAGACTAAAAACCAACACGTATATATATTTCGCATCGCGGGTAACTCTTGTTATGAGAGTTCATTATGATATACTGGAACTGCCTAGGACCAGATGTCCTCACAGTATCGTTTAGTAGTTCTCATTTCCTTCATAAATACCTCACTCTCCTCTCTACTCCGACCCGTCCACTTTCTCACCATTTCCACAAATGCCTCCCATACACCAGCCCCTAACCCTTTAGCATCCCCGCACACATAGACCGCTGCTCCTTTATCAACAATTTCATTGACCATCTCCTCCCCCTTATCCCTTACCACATCCTGAACGTACCTCCACTGACTACCCTCCTCTCGGGAGAATGCTCGGTACCATGTGTTTAACCTTTTACTGGACAGGTGTTCCTCGAACTCTTTTTCGTACACAGAATCAAGGGCACGGTACCTGTTACCTGTTATTAGGGTCACGTGACTAGTTGTCACGTGATCAACCCCTTCTGTCACGTGATCAACTCCTTCTGTCACGTGACTGCATGTCACATTGTCAAGGAAACCCAGGAAGGGAGAAACACCCGTTCCCGCACCAATTAGGATCATATTAGAACCAGGGGAGGAGGGAGGAAGGAAGGAGTTGTTTTTCCGGCGGTAAATATGAAGATGGGAGGTTGTGGTGAGAGAAGAGAGGTAGGTAGAACAAACACCAGGAAGTGGAGAAGTGAGGGAGGTTGAATCTCGGATGTTGGTGATGATGTTAAACACAAACTTGATACCTGAAACAGAATGCATCAAAGACTACCGAGCTAATATAATAACATTGAAGACTTCAGTTGTTCTTAGTTACCTTGCTCAGTGATACGGGAGACGGAATAATATCGGGGTGTTAGTCGTGGTAGAAACTGGAGAAGTCCAGCAAGACCAGGTTTACAGGAGGGGAATAGTTGCAACAACTCCAAAAGTGTCAGACCGGGGGTGTATATCATTTCATTCAGATCACTGCTTCCCTGACAAAACATATTTTAAATGTCTTTCGATCGGAATATATGACGAAGGAAGGAACTTTATACTAACCTCTTTAGAAGCGAAGTGTTTCAGTAGATCCCCATCCCTCTTGTCCCCACAGCACTCCCCTAAATACTTTAGGAATGCTTTCTTAGGTAGACTGTGTACATCTAACGTGTACTTGAAAGCATACCATGGCGTGCACTCCATCAGGATATGCTTGGGTAGTAATCTAGCCTTAACTCCCTCCCCAACTTTTAGCTGATAGGGGCTGTGTGGAGAAAGTGACAGCCGGGAGAGAAGGGTCGTTACCTCACCATCATTGTTTTCACATAACACTCCGAATGAGTCCCCAGGACCATATTTAGCTGCGGTGCAGGCAACCTCAATCTCTAACACTGATTTCACTAACGGGTCACTAGTGAGAGGGGTGACAGAGAGAACAGGGGCGGGCTCCAGGGGTGTTCCATCGGAAAAAGGGAGTATAAACTTGTTAACTCCATGAGGAAAGGTGTGACTCCACTCCCTTTCTCCACTCCACTCTAGACTGTATATCAGTTTAGTTGTAATGTCATCAGGCTCTGTTGTTGTTATACTCAGTGCTGCCAACTTATCAGCAAGAGAAGGGGGTGATAGAATGGCCCGAAGTGGATCCCAGAGACCCTCAATCCATGGCTCAACAGTGTTCTCCAAACCAACAGCATCATCCGCCAACTAAACAAGGGTAGTGATAACGAGATATTGAGAGGAACACTTCAACAACTTTGCACGAGGTTATCACCTGGTATTCATAGAATGATGTAGCACCTCGTTCGGTTAAAAACCGGTTGAGGGAATTGGGGAAACCGCCATAATCGGTGTAGTTCGTATCACCTAGACCTGACAGAGGATAGAGGGGAAATTATAATGTACTGTGATCAATAATGGAAAGAGCGAAACCCCTACTTGCCTAGTAAAGTATATTTGAGGGTTGATAAGTTTGGATAATCATGAAGATTGTTCCAGAACTCCTCAAAGTTCTCCGGAGGATCACCTTCCCCTGTAGAGGAAACAACAAACACAACCACCTGGAATGAGAGAGTCATTATGAACATGGGTGGTGGGGGGTAGAAGAATTCTAACAATTCTAACTCGAAAAAAAGAAAGGTTCAAACTTCAACAGGAACCATCATGTAGCGGTATACTGAATGGGTTTATATACCTGTTCCTTCAAAAGGTCCTCACCAGTAAGCCCCTCGGCCACCTTCAGATCACAGTGTAGATCCTCCCCACAAGAGAGGGCTATTTGCTCACTGATCGCCTCGCTTTGTCCCGTCTGGGAACCATAGATGAGAAGGAAGCGGAGAGGAGGCATAGAGAGATGCTAGGGAGAGGAGGAACACACTGCAAATGAAGGGATTAAATAGTAGGAAGTAGTTGGGGTGAAACTTGTTTATCCTCTGAGGATGGGAGGAGAGAGGGAGAGAGAATTATATGGATAGATGAACGATATGCGACACAGGATAACCAGTTTAGCCGGATATTGGATAAGCCGAATAAAAGTCATTTCTTGTGGATAAAAATTGTAAAAATAATACAATGGCAAATAACACGGCTTCAATATAACGATAGATTGATGTAAAGGGGAGTAATACTTGGGCCAGAGACTCCGAACACTTGTCATAGTAGAAGCAGAAAAGGGACGTAACTCCCAAGAGTCTAGTAGTGCAGTGTCAGAGGTTTCGAGTAGTTAACCAGCTACATAAATACTACATTAATATCACCAGTTCTTTTTTACTGACTAGATCTGCTAAAATAATACAGTTTTCTTGCTTCATCTTTGGTCAACAGTTTTCTGTTTGACAGGCTGTACCCGATTCAAGAAGGACTCCAGGAGTTTGTCTGATACGGCTTCTCGTTGCAGGATCTGGCCCCACACGGGAGCATCCCATGGCCAAATTAGGGAGCTTGTTCTGGTGTAACTAGAGGAGAGAAGATGTGTTACTAGGGGGTGTTATGTAGTTGGGGTGTTACTGTTATTAGGGGGTGTAACTATGGGGAGTTACTATGGGGTGTTACTAGGGGGGTGTAACTAGGGAAGATCGTGGGTATAACTAAGGATATAATTAGGGGGTATTATGGTGTTATGTACTAGGGAGGGACCTGTTACCTAAAGTCAGCAGCTGCCTCAGCTGGCCACTGGTACTGGGACTCCCTTGTTTTGGCATTGAAAAAGTAAAATTTCTTCAGCTTACTGCTTAGTTCCATGTTCCACGGTTCTGATGGGGGAAGGAGGGAGGGTTAGATCTTGAAAAGACTCATTTTAAACAGGTGTACATTGTACAATTAAACTTTCCCAAAAGTGTACACAAGTTTACACTAGCTTTCTAAGCTATGAGTATGATAACATGTTATTCTATGGAAGACAGTATACTGACAGATAGCCCACCTTTAATGTGTCGTATCAGCATCATCCCCCTCACCAACATCTTCTTGTCCTTGACACAGTGTGCTAGTCGGGGTGTGGAGTGCCCCTTGACGTGCTGCACTACTAAAGATGAAGTCATGGTGTAGAAGTTCTCAACCCGCAGGGGCCGCACTGGCATCACCTCCTGCCACCTTTTGTAGCGGGGGGGTTAAACTTTGGGGAGGGGGATCTGGGGAGAAAGAGGAAGGTGGGGAAGTTAAATAGTTCAAATAGAAGTGATCTGCTGGACTAATAAAACATCAATTAATTACTGTTATCACTCACCGTAAGACAGAGTTTTTCCAGCAGGATCTGCCTCTCGCTATAAGGTTTCTGATACACATCCTGTCCTCCCAGTACTATACCATCTGTCAGTACTACACAGTGAGTCCTCATTCCCCCTGTATCTCCCTGGAAAACCTCCGCCACCTGAAATTCATTTGTTGAGAGCCCAGGCTACAGAATACCACCCAACATTACGTGATATATGTTAGTGCCCCCTCCCCATTATATCACCCCTCCTACCTGGGCCTCTACTATGGTATCTTTGGGCAGCTCAATATGTATCCGCTGATCCCTGATCCAACTCTGCTGCTCTGCACTGAACACAAACACATTCCTCCCTCCCTGAGAGAGAAGGAGGAGGGGCTGCCCATAGTTCAGATGACACTTCCAGCTGTACTTGCTGCTGAATGAAACTACATTCTCCGGGTTGAGAAGGGATGGTTGTCCTTTAAACAGAGAGGGGTTTAGTAGTCGGACTGCTGTCTCCAGCGGGGACTCTTTTTGTTTCTTTTTCCGAGTCTCGTTGGGTATATCCCACTTCCGCAGACAGACTTCTCTGATCTCCTGATAATAAAATGCTCTTAGTATACGATAACAAAATAACACTGTAAAATCTTGTTTCAACAGATTATAAACTTGTCCTACAAAAACAACTCCTTACATTTTGGTTGGATACCCTCAAATTAGGATTCCGTACGTATGCCCTTAGTTTCTGTAAGTTATATAACTGGTTCTCTCCGATTGTATCATTACTTGTTGATACGTAACGGCAGAAATCAGCGTCAGATAGGTAGTGAGACTCTGGTACCACATGCTGCACGTCCTGAGTTGGGGTCGGGTCACAACACGGGGTCTGGGGGGTTGAGTTGGGGTCGGGTCACAACATGGCGTCAGGGGGATTGAGTTGGGGTCGGGTCACAACACGGGGTCAGGGGGATTGAGTTAGATGAAAACAGACGATCCCAATTTCAAAATGTTTAACAGACAGACTTACATACTCGATCTGTGTTCCTCAGTTTGTGTATTTCTGTGTTGATTTTAAATAGATAACTGTAGAGAACTGAGGCTACCTTGCTCTTGCACCCAATACATAAGACGTACCTAGTAAATGAGAGCACTGATAAAAATTAACCTCACCACTACCTCACCACTACATCACCACCACCTCAGCACCACCTCAGCTCACCACTATCTCACCAATACCTCACCACTTGCACTACCTTACCGTTCTGAGTTGGCGGGCCTGGATGTCAGGGGTTTAATAATAGCGACCTTCTCAAAGGCATATCTCAGCAAGTGAACCAGACCAACAGAGAATGGAGTATAGAGATCAAATGTCTTGCACACAAATAGTCCATCTGTAACGATTTAGTAAAGATTAAGTATGAACTAAACTATTATCGGAACTCCTGGTTAAAACTTCTGTTGGTTTGTCACTACCCACCTTGTCGAAGAACTGAGAGGGCACAAGCAAATTGACAAAGTAAGATCTGCTTCGTGAGGATCTCCTGGATGTTCTCTTTCCCCTCCACACAGATTCCCCCATCACCCATCACAAAGTGGAGTCCAGCTCCCCC
>AVPN01002236.1:0-14881 GCA_000695325.1 Pleurobrachia bachei | reverse complement strand
GGGGGGGGTTAGTTGGGGTGGGTGGTTCCAACTGCAGCTGGTTGTCACTATGTGGAGAGTGGACTTTGGAGGTATGGGTCTTACGAATACGACTCAGAAAGGTAATCGGGTGATTTGTGAGAGAGAATGTACTGAGTGAATCTCTGGGTTTTACAGGATATATATCTCACCTTTGTTCTCGTTAGAGAATGAAGATATGCCTCACTGGCTAGTTTCACTGTGCTAGTCCCATTACCCACATCACTTCGCTTGTTGGGAGCGGGTGATCGGAAATCAATTCCATACGTAGGTCGAACTAAATGAATCCTGTAACAGGGAGTTGATGAGTATCGAGGGAGATTATTATTAAGACGACCCTTGTACCTCTATTTTCTCGGTTGTGTCTTACATGCAGACCCCCACCATTCACCTCCTGGCTCCCAGTCCCTTCCCGTGCACAAACCTGCAATCCTCAGTGGTTGTTCTCCTCTTGACGCTCCGTATTGTGCTCATGGGGGCGGGGTGGTAGTTATTAAACATGATCAGGGCTAGCGTGTCGTTATTCTTCACTTTGTAGGTGGCGAGAGTGTTGAAGGTCCTCCTGTCACTCGTAGAATCTGACATCTGAAGAGGGTAAAATGATAAAGCACTTGACAAAAATAATATTAGGGTCAAACGGACCCACTTCCTTGCAATATAACCGATCCCTCTTCGAGGATAAACCAACTCACTCCAGTCCTCACTCAAATCCCCACTCAACTCCCACTTGTTAAATTAAGTGAGGTGTGCTACTCAACTCCCTAATCTCTCCCCACCCAATTTACCAGTTCATCGGTATCAGACAGCTCCAGAGAGGCCCCAGAATTGGCACTATTCGCAGGTGTCCACAGCAGATTGAGCGTATCAAGGTGAGGACGTTGGGAGTAGGGTTGGTGTGGGTAGATGGCTCGATAAAGCTTTCCCTTTGCTTGACTAATCGTGTCACAGTCGAGGAGGTTTACAAAGCCATCCCGTGGAGGTGTGGTGCCGTCAGGTCCTGAGGCCTTTACCGTCAGCTTGTTGTGGTCAATCTGAAGAAGTGGGCGTGATCAACTGTCATTGATTCTCAATATTATATAAAGCATGGAAACAGTTTTTGGTTGGCGAGGTTGCCTAAACTTACACTTTCGCTCAGGATCTTGTCCTGCGACAGAGCATTGCACGCCTGGTGGGTCACACAATCGATGGGACCACTCTCCACAGTCTTCATTATTCCATTACACAGGTTATAGAGAGCACTTGCAGAAGAGTTGCAAAGGTAATCATATCTGAAATAGGGGGGAGGGTTATATTTGAGACATGTTTGTTGTTTGCAGTCTGTCGGCTAGCTAACACGGAGCCTAAATTATAATCTACAATAGTTAGTTACTCGACCATCCCCCAATTAGCTTTTACATGTATTTTATTTCTGATATTTAATTTCTTTTTGGGTTATTACATTCCAAGTACACTCCTGGTTTCAGGACCCTGAGATCTCTTGTCAGATTTCCGGCTCGCGGAGCGAGGGTTACGAAAGTAACCTTATAAAACCTTCGCTCTAGTTTGGTTTGGTTAGGGCCGTTTCTAAGCGACAGTCTGCTCCTTCATAAAACACTTCATATGTATAACCTATAGAGTACAATATAGAGACTAGATAGATAGAGACTAGAGAGAGAGCTAGAATACAGAGATAGCTGGAAAATCTTTAAAGCTAGAGCTGAGATCAGCTAGAGCTCTTGGCACATTTTCCCCAAACTTGTTTCATTGTTTTTCGTTTGTACGTGTGTGTGCCCAAGAATAGCATCGTCTGCAACACGTGACATGCCATCTGACCGCTTAACTCCATTGTTGCTTTATAGAACAATGGCTTAAGTGACGCCTCAGCCACAAAGCGGTACTCGGCACCGTCTCCCGGGGGAGGAGGCGTAAATGGGCAAGTGAGAGCCCATTACCCAGCTGTCACGTGGGGACTATTACCACTGTGCACTACGGGTTGTTGCGAGAGTCACGTAAGGACCGCATCACGTGTCTCTCTGTACTGTTCAGGTTCTCTTTCCCTGTTTCTTACTGCTAGGCAAGAGTTCACTCTTCACATTTCCCTTCAGTAGCAGAATCAAGTTATAACTGTCTAGTGTCTGGCACCGCGGCATACCCCATCTGAGCGAACTGTAGCACACTCATTTGATAATCGAGATCAAGTTCCTGGCAATCTTAAGACTTGAATTCGGAAGCGTTAGACAGATAATTTTAAGACTTTTTCAACGCAACCAAGATCGAGTCTTACTCTTATCAGGAACAGGAGATATAAGCGAAAACGTTTAGCACACGCAAATCGACTTTTGTAGTAAATGCTTTAGACTGAACGCTTGGAAAAAGCCGTGTTACAACCTTCGGCAAGGATTCAACACTTCAGCGCTATATAAATAGTGTGGTTTTTTGGTTTTTGGTTTCTCTCTAAATTCTGAAACGAACGGATAGACAGGAAAAATAGTACTTTTCAATTCTTCGTAGCTATTTGGTATGTATCTCTCCCCCATTCAGTAACCGCCGATTACCGCCGAACTTAGGGTGTGACATGTTTTTGTGGCTTAAAATAGATGTCTCTCCTTCATTCTCTCTAAAATAACGGGTAGACAGGGAAAAATAGTACTTTTCTGTTCTTCGTTCTGAAGGTGAATGGGGGAGAGATACATACCAAATACAGTGCAGATCACCACCCGTTTCTCTGTAACTGCCGATTACCTCAAAGCTTAGAGATAATGGGTGATTAGAGAGAAAAGGGTGGGGAGAGAGCACCTACCAAGGTGCTCTATCTCTCTAACGCCCACTCCCTTTATAAGAACGAGGAGACAGGAAAAATAGTGTTATAAATCCATCGTACTCTCCGAGCTCGAAGAAGCTGCAGTTGAACTCGGTGGGACGCTGCTCTTAGCTTCTCTTCAGTTTTAACCTGTTGGGTTTTCCCTTCACAAATCATCGAAGTCTTTGATAATATTGTTCCGCCTCTCCATCTGACAGGTTTTCTTTCAGGCATTGTAACCTTACGGTGTGTATAGAGCTGCGTGATCAGCAGAGAGTGAGCTTCCGGCCTGTTTCTGTTCCTTGCATTAGGTCTAGGGTTCAATCCGGGCATAACGCATTTCGTCTATAGTCCACCAAGCTATGGTTGGTAGGGGCTCTCTTGAGAGACCCGAAAGCGACACGGCCTGCTTTGATTTTTGCCTTTTCATCAAATCCTGTTCTCGACGCAGCCGATCATTTACCTGATTACCTACATTATTTTCAGGACCTCGAGAGCTTTCGAACTCACCCTTGAAAATTTCTTTACCCCTTTCAATTGCCCGGATATGCAAGCTCCATATTTTTTGGGCGTTATCCCACTTAACTGATATTAATTAGCGGCTAAGATTATAAATGTTAACAGTGCACTCTCTTATTTAGTGATATGTAAAAGTGTGTCAAAATGATACGTCTCCTTCTCTTCACGGCTGCATTGTGTGGAACAGTTATTCTCATAGGTTCGTCACATAACGTCATATATATTAATAGACTAGAAAACCCGTTGAATAGAATTAGAGCCGTCCGCTTGAGTATCCAGTATCCACTCGTCCTTGTTCAGGAGTGCTAGCCTTACCATAATCACCCGCTGCACTATTTTCATATAATATCAACCTATTTGGCATTCGCCGTCGCCCCTCCAGGGTACTATAGCGACACTTCCCTTCTATAATAGAGCTAGACATTTGATGCTATAATTTATAAAATGTGCGACAAATGTAACTTTTAGCGGTTAGTATCTTTATTGTATTTCAGAGTGGATAGCTGTAGAGAAGGATGTGTATATACCCTGGGACTTAGGGGAAACGCCTCTCCAGATAAAGACGGACTATAAATGGGGCAGTGGGTACAACAATAAGATCGCGGTGGAGATGTACGACATAGGCGGCAGCTTGATCGGTGGTGTGAAAGTACTGTTCTCCGTTCCATTTATGAAGTATCAGATAAACAGCTGCAACGACTTCACTAAGCTGTCAGAGCAGCCCCCGGTGGAGGTGGAGAAGATCTGGAAGATCACTAAATCAGAGACCGCCATCATCATCACATGTAACAATGTTGAGGTGCTGAACTACTTGTTCGCAGATAGTTCAAATACCAAATGTGTTACAAAGTGGGGAAGTGATGTTGTGAAGCAGATCAAGTTTGAATATACTGACACAGAATCTGACTTCTACAGAGCAGGTAAGGGTCTAATATTTATCAATACAACCACCTTAAATAGTACTGCTCCTTAAATAGTACTGCACAGCATGCGTATGTCAAGTGTTATACCCATTACCCAAGCTTTACATAACTGATCCCCTGTAAAGCGAAATGAACTCACACTTTCAGGACCACAATGTCCTGCCTTTATTGTTGACAAATCAACACAAGGAAGCTGGGCTGCTTCAACAATAGGGACAACTGCCACCATCGAATGTGTTGCCACTCACAGCCTTGTGGGAAGTGCTACATTGTATTGTCAGGATGAAGGATCTTGGTCAAGTGATGTACCACAGTGTCACAATCATAATGGTAAGTTTATTTGGTAAATTGTTGACAAGATACCTTAAAATTTTTCGATTTATCAGGAGTTTTAAGCATTTTTTCAGATTTTTTGTCGTGTAGAAAAATATTCGAAAAAGGGCGCTTTCCAGTGCCGTGCCCCAAATCTTTATAACTTTAGCTGCTGAAAAAGTATTGCGCGGCTGAAATCTACCCTGGAATATACTTTTTCAGCAGCCAAACTTATAAATTGAAGTCTAAATTTGACCACCCACTACTATCAGTGTACCTCCAAATGCCTTTATGCGGTCAATGAGGGCCATTTCTTGAAATGTAATTATGTTTTAATTTTATTTTAGTGGTTAGTATCGTTATTGTATATTTTCAGAGTAGACATCTGTTGAGCGGGATGTGGAAATACCCTGGGACCTGGACGGAACACCTCTCCAGATAAAGACGGAATCTACACTCGGCAGTGGTGAGGCGATCTGGGTGTGGATGTATGTCAGGAGCAGTAGCTGGATCATCGGTTGGGTGGATGTGAAGTTCTCCTCCACAATGCAGTATCAGATTGACAACTGCGCCACCAGCTACACAGACCTACCAGTGCAACCCCCGGTGGAGGTGGAGAAGATCTGGACGATTAGAAAAACAGAGACCGCTCTCATCATCACATGTAATAATGTGGAGGTGCTGAAATACCTGTTCGCAGACAGTTCAAATAACAACTGTGTTCCAAGGTGGGGTGGTAATGTTGCGGAGCAGATCAAGTTTGACAAAAATGATACAGCATCTGACTTCTACAAAGCAGGTAATGGTCTAAATTTTAATTTTATCAATACCACCTTAAATAGTACTGAACCTTAAATACTGCACAGCACGCATGCGTATGTCAGGTTATGGGAAAATACCCGCCGATTCATCACGATGCGAAATGAGGCGATACTTGACGTTTGAGTAGTGCTAGGTCAGATAAAAAGGCCTCCTAAATGGTCTGTAGCGCGCGAATTCTCTCATCTGAGCTCTCTCACTGCTGAAAAGTGTGCTTTTATTGCGCGCACGCGACTTCATGCAGTGGACGAAGCGGGATCCTATTATTCGCGAAGCGAATATAGGATGCAATGGATCCAACCACAGTGTCACAATCATAATGGTAAGTTTATTTGGTAAATGGTTGACAAGATACCCTAAAATTTTTTCGATTTATCAGGAGTTTTAAGCATTTTTTCAGATTTTTTTGTCGTGTAGAAAAATATTCGAAAATATTGCCCCAAATCTTTATAACTTTAGCTGCTGAAAAAGTATAGCGCGGCTGAAATCTACCCTGGAATATAATTTTTCAGCAGCCAAACTTATAAGTTGAAGTCTAAATTTGACCACCCACTACTATCAGTGTACCTCCAAATGCCTTTATGCGGCCAATGAGGGCCATTACTTGTAATGTAATTATATTTTAATTTTATTTTAGTGGTTAGTATCGTTATTGTATATTTTCAGAGTGGACAGCTGTAGTGCGGGATGTGGAAATACCCTGGGACCTGGAGGGAACACCTATCCAGATAAAGACGGACTCAGTACTGGGCAGTGATACGAAGATTTCGGTGAATATGTATAACGGAGTCAGCTGGATCGGTCATGTGTATGTGGATTTCTTCTCCCAAGTGAAGTATCAGATATACCACTGCACTAGCTACGACACCTACACAGACCTGCCAGTGCAACCCCCGGTGGAGGTGGAGAAGATCTGGACGATTAGAAAAACAGAGACCGCTCTCATCATCACATGTAATAATGTGGAGGTGCTGAAATACCTGTTCGCAGACAGTTCAAATAACAACTGTGTTCCAAGGTGGGGTGGTAATGTTGCGGAGCAGATCAAGTTTGACAAAAATGATACAGCATCTGACTTCTACAAAGCAGGTAATGGTCTAAATTTTAATTTTATCAATACCACCTTAAATAGTACTGAACCTTAAATACTGCACAGCACGCATGCGTATGTCAGGTGTTATACCCAAGCTTTACATAACTGATCCCCTGTAAAGTGAAATGAACTCACACTTTCAGGACCACAATGTCCTACCTTTACTGTTGTTGATTCAACACAAGGAAGCTGGGCTGCTTCAACAATAGGGACAACTGCCACCATCGAATGTGCTGCTAGCCATATTCTTGTGGGAAGTGCTACATTGACTTGTCAGGAAGATGGGACATGGTCAAGTGATATCCCAAAGTGTGATATTGGTGAGTTCAGTTAGTAAATTGTAAATATGTACCATTTACACTTCAATAAACACTATTCTTATATTTCCAGGATGTGATATAAAGGAACTGAAAGATGAACTAAGTTTCCAATTCCACTACAATGAGACAACAGTACAGACTGGCACAACCATGGATTTGGAGTGTACAGCTAGTGATCACCATCTAGTTGGGGAAAAGAAGTTCACGTGTATCAATGGAAATTGGAGTCCCAAGCCTGATGGGAAGACCACGTATTGTGCAAAAGGTAGTTCATTTTGCCTCCAAGTATGTAGAAGGTTTTTCCAAATTAAAAACTATATTTTGAAGTGTGTTGCTATATTGAACTACCACAACTCCCCCAGTTTGCAGTGCGTTCACTAACTACAACGCAACAACGACTGAATTTGTATACCACCACGCTGTTGGTGGATCAGATGCTGTGCCACTAGAAGGCTCAAACGTTATGATCAACTGTAAATCTCCCATAAACTATGTTCTCATTGGTGCAAGGCACTGGACATGTAGTGGAGGACAGTGGAAATCTACATCAGCAACAGACGCAACATGTATTAAAATGAGTAAGCAATTATTATAATATGTTCATTCTGTTAGGCTGAAAAGTGAAGGGCTTTTCAGTCTTATCTGTCGATTTTGTTAGTTGTCTGAAAATAAGGCTGAAAAGTGCAGGGCTTTTCAGTCTCATCTGTCCAAGTGTGAACTGTGAACTGTTTGATAACTAAATAGTCTCAGGTTTAACAGCACATCCCGGGCAGAATGATCAACGAGTAAGGTACGATTCCAATTTTAGTTAGACTTAGAGTAGGTATGTAATTGTATCTGCATTCTGTATTTTTCTCAGAACTCAAAGACATGATTTGTTTTCCCCATTCTCTAACCTCCCCTCTTTGCAGTATATGAATAAAGAACTTCCATGATAGTAGAACATGGAGTGAATCAAATTACAGCTAGCTCCGAAGAACCCCCTCGCCCGTATATTCATTTACCTTCCTACGAGAAAGAGACGATCACTGCATTTCTACTTTCTATTGTTGATGTTTGCTGTTTGCATATCTCTACTACTTTTTACTGTATCCGCTGCTGCCGGCAGATCATGCCAGGAGGAACAGGTACGTTACCATGGTTACCATTTGGTTACCATAGTTACACTGATCTAAATGATGGTGAATACAAGCTGTGCTAACGACCACTTGATAACGATTTCTTCAGGCGAAGGCGGAGCGGGAGTACAGTGAGAGGATAAAGGATGATTTGTTGGAATACTTCTACGTGCCCCAGTGTGATGGAGATACCTGGCAGGCGCTTCAGGTTGATAGTTCCAATCAAAGGTGGTGCGTGGACGAGACAACAGGTATTAGGAAATAACAGCTGTATAATATCACATAATTTCTAACCAGAGTTGCATGAGCCAGAGCCCAGAGTTGTAGGTAATCAGAATTTACCCCCCTCCTTGCCTTGCTCGACCTCTCTCTCCCTGAAAAACCCCGCTCCTAGCCCCTAATGTATATCTTTCAGGCGAGGAGATCCCAATATCTCTCTCACAACCCCCTCCCCCCTAGGTGAGGAGATCTCCATAAGTTCGGATAGGTTGGTATCCTGTACAGGGTGTCTGGCTAAGCAGCTAGTTGCACTCCAGAACATTCAGAGGGCTGAGGAGTCCAGAGCGAGGATTAACAACATCTACATCCCTGACTGTCAGGTATATATTAGAGATAGTATTAGGACCGGGCTGGCGTTTTACAACCAAACAAATCCTCACACGAAAGCGGTGGGGGATGAACAGTCGGAAAAACAATTTAGAACATGACGCAAATAATCATGTTTTACCATTAGTTTCGAAATTCCGTGAATTATTTCCTCATGCAGGACGATGACTCTGATTTGTTTGACCTGAAGCAGTGCTGGCAGGGGTACTTCGAGGCGTGTTGGTGTGTCGACCCGGTCTCTGGAGATCCCCTAACCCACCCTACACATGCCAATGAGGTAAGTGAGGGGTGGCTGATACAGGGCTTTCTGTTCTATAGTTGGCATAGCCCATCAACCGTGTTAAACCCCATTTCATCATGTTTTTATTTATACCCAACTAATAACTATGTCCTAAACTTCACAAACCTCCCCAACCACCGGGGTAAACTATATACCTAGTATGTCCTAAACTCCGCCCTTAAAACTCAACCAGGTGAATTGTGCGACTCTAGTTGACTACCCCATACCCAAGTGCTCTCTTCTGGAATCTCTCACCAACGCCTACTATGACAACTACCTGACCATCTCGGGCAGGCCAGCCGATGTGAGGATTCACCTTCAGTGTGACCAACAGGGATACTTTCAGACACACCAGTGCATACAGGGTGGGTAGAGGGGGAATATTAGGAGGTGATCATATTATAGAGGGGGTAATAATAATTCGGGGGAATTTTTCCTCGAGAAAACGTTGAGATCATAATAAAGAGGGGTTTTCTCGCTATATCACTGCATCACTGAGTCACCCAGCTCACTTTTTTATCTTGCCCGCCTGTAATAATATTATTCCTCGACAAAATCTCCCCTTGCCTTGAACGACAAGTTTTGGAAAAGGAGGGTTAGAACACTCGAGACCAGACTGGAGGTCCCCTGCAGTGCCCAGTGGCCCCCACTCGAAGCAGGGTTAGAACATAACAAATCTCCCCCTCTCCAGACGTGTGCTGGTGTGTGGACCAGATAACAGGTTTGATAGGGAACTGCAAGGAAGGGGGCAGGAACAAGAGGTACTCCGCTTGGAACCGATGCCGAGAGACGAGGGAGGCACAATTCAAGACGTATTATGAGTTCATCCTAGCAGGTAGTAAGTGGTAACTATGCAATGGAAATTGAAGTTCAACTATTCATAATAACTCCAACTCCCACATCTGTTACGGTAACCATTTTCTGTAACCATAGTAACCATTCCCAGTAACCATGGTAACCACTCACAGCTGGGTCAAATAACCATGGTAACCACATATTCCAGGTGCCATGGTTGAGCAGATAACGGTGCCGACGTGTACCAACGTGGGTGACTGGGAGGAGGTTCAGTGTAGCGGACAACTCAGTGCGGACACCCAGTCGGCATGTTGGTGTGTGGACAAAGACACGGGAGAACCAACTACACTGGCCAGCAAGGGTCTGACGTCATGTACAGGGTGTCTCAGTCACCAGATGAGGACCGCACACGCCGGTATTGAGGTACATTTAGTAGTTAGTCGTTACCTTGACTACCCCAACCCTCGTGTTAGCATGGTAACCACCACTCCACTAAATTACAGGATATGTTAACACCATGGTAACCCCACCCCTTTACAGGATATGACGGTGTGCCAGGAGGATGACGAGGATAAATTCCTGCCTGTTCAATGTGATGAAGAGAGGTGCTGGTGTGTGGATGTTACCTCTGGGAGGGTGCTGTATGGGCCAAATTGGGATGTCACTGGAGAACTGTGTGAACAACTCAACAATAGCGAGTCTGTTGTCATGAAGTAACTAAGGGACGGAGAGTTAGTTACCAGGGAGTAACCAAGAGGGAGGAGTCGGTTACTCCATGCAGTAACTAAGGGACGGAGTCTGTGTGACTAGGAACATTGACAGGGACAATGGTTAAGTTGTCGGAAAGCGAAAAACAGTTTTTAGCGTTTAGTTGCAACTAGAGTAATATTATGATAGCATGCATAAGTTCCAAGATATTGGATGTTAATAACATCATGTTATAGAAATAAGAATGAAGCTCGAAAGTGAATGTTATGATAATGAAATGCTTGATTTATTGCTTGATTTATTTTACTTTCCCAAACCATAACTGAGATCTTTTCCTGCGTTTTACAATTTCTTGTCGGTGCAGTAAAATATGGCCGAGCAGTTGAATGATCCCTATTTTTCCTAACAACTGACTTTTCAGCACTGCTTTAAACAAATTAATTTGAGGTCTATGACCTCAGATTAACAGACTTCGTGTGATGAGCGCCCTAGAATAGATGTTTTTAAAGAGTCCTTTTTCTATCGTACCCATATAGAATGGAATTCCCTACCGCCTGATATTCGTAGCATTAGTGACCGTGTGATATTTTCTTCAGAACTTAAGAAGTATTTGTGGAAGGTATCTAGTATCCAGCCCTCTGCCTAAATTTTTCCTCTATCATTGGCGGGTCACTGGGCAACAATTGCAATTTGTATAATATATAATTTATTGTTTTAGGAGTTTGAGGTCATAGAATTCGTTGATGGGTTTGGAGTTGTGTTAGGAATGTTTGAAACTTTGTTGCCCGGTGATGCGCCAATCCCAACTGACACATATGACACTGACTGGGGTAGGGAGGGTTTGGGTTTGGAAGGTACTATTCAACGTATTAGCTTATTAACTTAACTTATTAATATTACTATTAAACGAATATATTTTAATCGTGAGTGTATATAGCGAACATGACGTAATTTTAAATTGCATTTTTACAAGTTTTACAATTTTAGACGTAAGCACTCATGCCTTAGGCATCTATTTTGATAGAGAGTCTGTCGGGTTTTGTATGAAGTATCAATGTATCTTTATATTTTACCTTTTTCAAATCAAATCAAATCAAGAGAACCAATCTTATCCAATGTGTCTACCAAAATTTGAGAACTCAATTATAGACAGGAGATTGTTAATTACAGACACTAGTATTAGATAACTTTTTCTCACCTGAGGGAAGACGTAGTTCTCAGAGCCTTCCATCCTTAACAAGAGGACCTCCGCAACTGGTTTACCCTGTTTGTTAACGATCATACTGTGACCATGTTGAGGGTCATGATGGGATGTAGTCTCCTTATACCTGATTAGTTGATTAGATAGTTAACTAAAGCTTAGGATGGGTATTCATAGGGCCAGGGAGTATTTTGGGGGAAATAAGAGGTAAAGAGACAATCAAAAGGAAGCATATATAAGAGCGGATACTGGATCATTTTGAGATTTACTTTTGGAGATTCCAAACTTCCCAAACAGCAACAAAACTTCTCAAACCATTACCTGCTAACGATGATAATGGACATCTTGTTAGGTCCCCATCGGGGTAGGTTGCCTCGTCCCTCTAGTCCCGTTCTTCCTTTCGGGTTCCTATAGGGTGAAATCGGTTGTTTATATTTCTCATTTGATCAGGTAAAATTTATTGAGGGACGGAATGAAGTGAATTATAACTAATACAAACGCTCGACTAATTAGTTAATTAATTAGTTATAATTACTAACTATTTAGTTAATTAAGGCCAGAGGGGGGGGTCGACCGATTTTTGACCCCCATTTTGGATTTTGGACCATTTTCGGGGTTACCATCATGTGATAGCGCTTGGCATACCGGGCCAGATGGATATGACAAAATCGATTTTGCGCGAACAGTCTTGGAGAAAAATGGGGTTAACTTTTGGCCTCATATCAATGTAAACCCCATTATCAACGTTCCGGGATATTCCATCGTCATCAAGGGAGGTGGAGGAATAGGACGCTTTGAGAGAGAGGAAGAGGGAGTGACAGAGACAGATCAGGAGAGGGAGAGGGGAGAGAGGGAGTGACAGAGACAGATCAGGAAAGAGGAATAGGACACTTTGAGAGAGGGAGGGGAAGAGGGAGTGACAGAGACAGATCAGGAGAGGTGAACGTAAAATATCGACCACAATATTAAAAAAGAACGATGGATAAGAGAACAAAATAAAACAGAAACGGATGGGTAAATTTCAAAGAGGGAAAAGGGACAAGTAAAGAAAGTCCATAATTTTGGATATCATCCAAAAGTAACAGTGACCGGAAAACGGACGTGACAACCAAACAGAGATAGAAACAAGAAAGCTCTTTTTTCTTGATCAAAAGCTCACTAAACAAATTCATTCATACTGCAGTTCTCACCTGTAGAAAGATCAGTTGTTGCAGCACGTGTATCGTCATCCGTGGTAGGGTCATCAACGACCTTGAGGGAGAGATTGTTACTTTAACTAGGGAGAGAGCAGGATTATGGAGGGAGAGATTGTTACTTTAACTAGGGAGAGAGCAGGATTATGGAGGGAGAGATTGTTACTTTAACTAGGGAGAGAGCACGTGCTATACTCACTGAGAAATCGGGTGTAATGGCATCAACCAGAGATTCCGGTGGGTAGTCCTCAACTGTTCCCTGATGAGAAAGAGAATCAATTAGTTAGTCGTTAATTAGTTCACTTATTAAATCTGAATTAAATCATACATTGACCAAATGTTAACCACCACAAGCCGCAAGGTAAGGGTCATTTCTGAACAATCTCACTCACTAGAGGCTGGAGAGACTTTTCGTAACGGCTGTATCTCTCCTTTATTCCTGCATAGCTAGTTACTGAGTTCCCCATCGTTTTGCTGCTCCCGTTCATATCACTAGGGTGGGGATAATTGGGATAGTTGGATAATGGGATTGAAGCAAAATCGATATGAAGAATGATGCAAATTAAAAAGATATGGTGCTTGATCTGTCTGAAGGGATCAGATCAGGGCCGGAGTGTGGCTTCATCACAAAACAACGACCTAATAGACCAGCCAAAAAATTTTAGAACAAATTCGCCAGGAACCGACCAAAACAAGTAAAAAATCAATCAGAACTCGTTATTTAGGTCACGTGACTGGTTATCAGTCAATCAGGGACAAGTATTTCCTGAAATCCACTTACCGGAATTTGTTCATGGAAACGATGGCTGAGCTTGGGCGTCTTCGTTCCTTGGTTCTGTGCGTAAAGGGAAATCTTGGGATCAAGGATTCAGTTGGGATAGAGATAACAGATTAGATGAGATAAGGGTATGAGTACACAACAGATTATAAATCTTGAGATCATGGATTCAGTTGGGATCAAGGATTCAGTTGGGATCAAGGATTCCGTTGGGATCAAGGATTCAGTTGGGATCAAGGATTCAGTTGGGATATCGGACACATCATATTAGATGAGATAAGAGTAGGAGTACACAACCGATTGGATGAGATAGGCTAAGAGTAGATAAGAGAAGAGAATGCATAACAAATCAGACAGAATGTCAATGACTGATTGACTGACTGACTGATTGACTGAGTATACCTATTTGGGGATATAGTGTTCTTTGATTTTAAAAAGGCCTTTGACAGCGTCTCCCATGATGTGATTCTTAGCAAGCTTAAAGTAGAGTATAACATTAATGGGAGAATGCTCCAATTTATCAAAGAGTATCTTTCCGACCGACGACAAAGGGTAGTACTGGATGGAAAGATCTCGAGCTGGACCACGGTTAGGAGTGGCGTCCCGCAAGGCTCTATACTTGGTCCCTTCCTCTTTGTTCTATTCATCAACGATATAGTAGATCAAGTCGGAGGGGACACAAGTATAAGGCTTTATGTACTAGTTTTCAATTAATAAGGTAGTCTCCAACCTGACATAGATAGATTGATGAACTGGAGCGAGAATAATAAAATACACTTTCATCCCGATAAGTGTACGCTCCTTAGATGTTCCCTAAAACAAAATACTGTACATTTAACATACCATCTGGGAAGCATACAAATAGGTCCTAGTCAAACGGAGACTGATCTGGGTGTTTTGACTACAAATAAACTTTCGTCAACCCACCATCAGAACAAGCTCCTATCAAAATCTTCCCAGAGGTTAGGTCTAGTGAGGAGAACGTGTTCTGATTTAGTTCAGTCGCAGAGTAAACGCAAAACTCTCTTCATCAGTTTAGTTAGGTCACTATATGAACACTGTAGCGAAGTATGGCGGCCCATTTCTGCATCTAGTATTGAGAAATTTGAAAAGATGCAAAAAAGGGCCGTAAAATGGGTACTCAACGAATCGGAGTGTAGTTACAGCAACGATGAGTACGTAACTAGACTCATGGAACTTAAGATCCTACCCATGTCTTCTAAGTTCCTATATAATGATCTTAAAATGTTCCATAAGATACTTTACAAGCTTATACCAATGGAACTTCCCCCTTACATGAGACGTTTTGACCCAACTACTGACAATGACCGACCACGCACAAGACAACAAATCAACAAAGACGCAACATACGTAGTGTGTGATGAGCGCCCTAGAATAGATGTTTTTAAAGAGTCCTTT
>AVPN01002235.1:0-14857 GCA_000695325.1 Pleurobrachia bachei | reverse complement strand
CCTGACCCGATTCGCGCGCGAGAACTGTGGTCAGAGCATTGGCCTGACAGCACGGCATCGTTCCGACCTACTTTACTATTTAACAACTAAGAGGTGTATGCCAAAGCACGTACGCCCTTATTTAAACGCACATTGGATATGTTCATGTATACCACTGTCTAATTTAAAATCGTTTGTTTCTACAGCTCTCTCATTATGACTCGGATATCAAGGTAACAAATCCCTATTACACCCTACAACCAGTCAACAACAACCCTACAACACCAACCAGACACCAACCATAGCAACTAGTAGCACCATGATGATGTCAGGCCTCCCTCTTTGGGAGCTCACCCGGTACTTTCAGGAACATCTTGGGGAAGCACACTTTCTTATCCGTAAGTACAAAATCGATTTCATAAAGACATTGATCCATCATATAAACTTGAAATACTTGAACAAACATACCCTATAACTCAGATCAATACATAACTTGCAAAGGCCGCGGCATAGCAACGTGCACTATATATCACACCTCCAAAACTTCACACATCTAAGTAGCCTTTGATCTAGCTATTGGATACGATCTGTACCGACCATGCGTTTTGTAGATATTGGGTGTATGTACTATTATACTGTAGTACGGAGTAACTGTGTGCCATTGTCAGACCTCTATAATACTGGATCTCTCTTTTTACCAACAATTGTAACACCGATCATGCTCTACATGCTCTATATTACTAGTACTACAGTCCTCTTTTTTCACTCACCCACTACAGTGAAAAAAAAGAGTTCATGAACTCTTTTTTGTTTTCAACGTATATTGTAGCTGTTGAATTTAGACATTAATTATGTAATTACAGAGCTGCAGTGCTTAGCCTCCAAACCGTTTAAAATGACTTGAACGCAGCCGCAAGAAATAAATTCAGTAACTTACTATGCCAGTAAAACAGTACATAATAGCACGTACTTTTGTTTCAATAACTTAGTTTGTTGCTACTTTATATGAGCTTGTCGGCGATGTTATTGACTCATTTTATTAGTGATATATGAAGTGATATATGAAGTGTTCATTGAAGTAGAGATAAAACCAAGTACTTTCGTTTTAATATTGCTATCGATTACCACGGAGACGCACTAAATCTCTAGAATTGGATACATATGAGCCGCTGAAAGGCGACTAATATAGTAAACTTTATTTATATGCAGATTTAACTCAAACAACACACTCCATACTTTCACAAGAACAGTCTTACATTCTCCTTATTTCCAACTTTCATCCACTTTCGTATGCATTGAGCCATTGAATTCTACGATGGGAGACCTCCCACAAGACACCTAACAGATCTTTTATATAGGCTACTAATATTCACATAATATATTTTGTGACTATATATTTTACTTTTCATTCTTTCACTGACTCTCTCTGACTCTCACTGACTCTTTCTCTCTCTCTAAGGTGGTTCATTAATTTTCCCACACTCCTAGTCCTGAGATCGTCTCTCTCTCGTCTTCATCTCTCTCTCTCTCTATATCATTGGGAGCTTGGGCTACATAAAAGATTTTAATGCCCAAACAAGCGTTCTTGGCCCACTAGTCTTGTGAGGGAGTTGTATCATTTAGTACTTTTAGTACTTATCAAAGTAGATTTGTCTGATGACACTAGAACAAAGCCCTTCCGATCTAGACATGGTCTTTTGTGGACAGTATATTAATCATGGTAATGATCACTACTATGGGCCTAATGTGTACAGTGTGTAATGAATTAGTACAGAACACGCTAGCAGCTATTCATCTTGATTCGACCAGGTGCATTGCACTGAAATTTTCAGTCCAAAAAGGTGAAATTATACGCTTGATTCTTCTTGAGTTTTTGAACCAGCAGTTTATTGTCTTCCAGGCGTGACTTGTACCGTCCGGTAATTAAGATTAATCCAAAATCATTTACCAAATTACTGGTAACTTCAAATTTAGATTTTCGAAGATTTTCGACAGTTAATTAGAGAAATGTCTTATTGTATCTATCTAACTCTTCACAAAGTTTTCGACTAATTTCTTTCCAGTAAATCTATATCTAGATACTGAAAATCGTTAAAATTCTGCAAGGCAAATGCTCTGACCACAGTTCTCGCGAGAGAAATGACAATAGGGTCAGCTGCTAATGCTCTGACAGTTAAAGGAATCAAGTCAATCATTAAAACCGTTAGAAGGAAATCATGTTTTAAATCAGGGTCCGACTGTGACAATTTCTAGCCTGTTCCTTCAACAAGTCACGTGAAATTTACCCAAACACGTTGTGTTATGGCTGGGTAACGTGGGTTCATTAAACCCTTCCCGTGTGTCTGTGGCTTATAATTAAGGTTGTAAATGAGACTTACATCATAATTTATGCACTCAGTCTATCTCTCACACACACTCTCTCTATCCCTTGTTTTCCTCGTGTGTCTAGAACAAAAGGCATTGTTTTAGCTGGCCCTTTTAATAGTAATGATTTAATTTTTCCAGTGAGAACCAGTTACTTCATAGCAGTAAAACGTGCTATTTAAATTTAGTGGATAGAGTTGTTTTGCTTTTAGGTATTGTTCAGCTATTAATGCCATATTACATAGAGAAAGAGCTCTTTCGGACTACTAATCTGTGTTTTACAAGTGGCCTGCAGCTATAATAATAGGATGTATAAATAAGATGCAATAAAACTAATTTTGTATTTGCAACGTACAGTCATGTCTGAATAGGGTTGAATTTGCCGAGTAGTACTCTTTACACCAGTGTGTAGACCTGCACGTCACAAGTCACTGCATCGTTTAGCTTTATTTGTACAAGCTGGTATAGTACAGAACAGCCCCCCATAGAACCTGTATTATAATGTGTGTCTGACTAACTTGTTTTATAATGCACATGTCTGCCTCCACCTGTCCTACCAGTACTTCATGTACTACATACATATGATTAATGCCTAATGTACTTGCTCTTGGTATGTCTAGACGTTTGTATGAATAATGTCTCCCTCTTTTTATGGCTTTCCTTCACACCTCAAATTATTCTCTGTTGCAATTTATCGCATTTCTGACTCAAGCTAATTTTCAAACTTCACAATTCTCCAACACATATTGTCCTAGTGGACATGCGTCACATACGCCCATATTTTCTAGTTGGTTACCATGGTAAATTAAAGAAAAACTTAATGCACTTGCCAGCGCATTGACTACTTTTACATTGTTTTTACACAAAGTGTTGGCCGTTCACTAGTTGTTCTAGTAGTGTTTCAGTTTGGTAGTGTACTAATTAGTAATAATTGCAACTTCCTCACGGTCCTACCAGTGCAAGGCCTTTTCACATTACCACTACTATTTCATTGCACTAATACTGTACTACTTCACCATGTGTACTGCCAATAGTTCTCGTGCACTTTTCCGCTTCAATTCACAGCAACTAAAAGCAAAATACTATACTTTTTGTAAAGAGTCCCATGGTCGTCATAGTAATAATTAAAATCATATGTTCCATGAGAATTATTAGTAGTACGAGAGAGAGATCTCTCCATTTCCCTCTCTCATTGTCTCTCTAGACAATAACTAGAGAGTTGTACTTGTATATTGTATGCGAGAGGAAGTGTTACTGAAATTTGCAGAGTATCTCTTGCGTCATCTTACCATGTACATGGTACTCTACTGATGCACTAGTAAATCAGTACTGTAATAAAGAGGTAGTGCTAATTGGCAGTCTATCTACAGTAATTCTAGTAGAATCGACCTGCTTTAATACTGGCACGTACCGCCACACATTCTCCTAGTTCAAAGGCTTTCGTCAAGTTGTTAGTTGCTGGAGATATAACTAGGAAATATAAGGAGATAAAAAACTAAAAGAGAGTTACTTTGCAAAGATCTGTAATTGGACCCCTTCATTTCCAACATAGTGAACAAATGTTAGTTTAATCTAAGAGAATAGTTCGGTAGTTAGAGCTTTGGAGACTGATTCCCATAATTTTGCCATCAGCTGTTTGTATAATTATTCAATTATATCTAATGAGTATGCACATACATAATGAGTATGAGTCTAATTAGTAACTGTAAATACTGAACTCAGTCTCTGTCTGCAGAGGCCCATCAAATATAATCAGTGGCTCGATTTGAGTACTTCAATCACCATGCCTTCAATACCACATCATAATTAGCTGAATCATACGACATAATATACAGGGATATAAGTACAGGTTAGAATCAGTCGAATAGCCATTTTAGATATAAGTATAGGACTTTGTTATAGCCATCAAAACGAGCCATTCTACAATGTAAGCCAAGTCAGATAATACTTGTATATTGCTTGTTGTATAACTCAGACCCCATCGTGAACCGTCGTCAAGAAATATACGGAGAGCGTTTGTCGGCTGGGTGGTGTAGTGGTAACACACTCGCCTCTCATGCAGAAGGTCCCGGGTTCGGGACCCGACGCAAGCCGTCTAGTTGACCGAGCTATAAATTGGTACAGCAACTGCTGGAAAGTCACACTCCCTTGCACGTATGGTTGGTCACCAGACCGCAAGTTTAGTATTTCGGTACGGAGTGGCTTAAGACTTAAAATCGGAGATAAGCACCGCAGGCATACCCAATGATTGGGAGAGACCTGGACTTTGACTTTTGACGTTTGGTACATGTCACCCAGCTTACTCAACAAATCATTTGGCATATACATCTACCACCTACTAACATCACATCACGCTAACTTATGGTGCCCCGCGATAACTAATCATATTGATTACTATACTATGTGTAATGTGTATGACCAGCACATCATCATATCACCACATATCGGTACTGCAGGGTGTGGCGCTATAATCAGACATCTCTCCTCATCAATCTTCATCACTGCACTATGCAAGACCTTCATGTTGAGTATGTAACAACCCTAGATACCACTGCACTGCATTGAATATCAAAAGATACACAGCACGGCAAGTGTATAGTACAGCAAATACATCAAAGAGCTCTTCTATACTGCCGTCTGCAGCCATGTCATGTATTGCACATTTACCAGACTCTGCTCACCCTAACACCTCCTGTCTCTATCACTCTCTATCTCTATCTCTGCCAACATCACTCTTTATTTTCTCGTTGTATACTTTGTACAAGTTGTAGAACAATAAGGTACGACACGCCTAACAAATACCAAACAATGTACAGACACGTTCTACACATTGTATGCCTTCAACTTGTATATTGCGATTATGCCTGTCAGGGTGGATGACCACTGGATATACTGCATAGTGCATACGCTGTAACAAAATGTCTGTTGGCAGACTTTCGAAAGTTCGAAATCCACCAAATTAATATAATCAAGTTACAGATGCCCACTTTAAGATTATAAAGCTCTCTTTTACTTTCTCACCATCAACTTTTCTCTATCCATTTTAGCAAAAAGATTGTTAGAGAGAAGAGCTGCTGTTAGCAAATGGTATTCATTCCATGACTGCAAAGTCAAACCACTACAAATGTCAGATGCCACTATAACAACAACAACAACAACACTACGAGGAGCAACCTTGCCGCTGGTTTGGTGGGCTTTCAAACGAATGCTCCTCACCAAGGGAACTGCCCCGGGCAGTCCCGAATACCCCAACAAACCCCAGAGATCACCTACATACAAGGACAACAGACGGTATATTTTTTTCCCGACCCGCAGCAGACTGGCTAGGTCTCCTCCTGCTGCGGGGCGGGGATATCGAGACGAACCCAGGACCTAAATGTCACTCATGCACCGGAACAATCAGAGCCAACTCCACCCCCCTATCATGCTCCACAACCGGCTGCCCAGAGATTTGCCACAAATCCATAACCTGTAGTGGAATCAGTAGATACAACCTCAATCCATCATGGAAATGTACCAACCACGGAGGCGTATCTCCGATCAACCAGTCCACCGACACCAACGATCCCAGCCAAGAGGTGGAACAGAGAACCTGCTCGACGTGCAACAAAACCATCAAAGTTGGCATTGTCCCCATTAAATGCAGTGTGAAAAGTTGCCACAGCTGGTCCCACAAACAGGAAAAATGTAGTGGTATAGGGAGGTACCAGCTGGATAAATCCAAATGGCTCTGCGCTTCACACAGTCCAAACTCAAGAAGCTTCCCTCCTACCCTCCAAAGAAGTGCATGGGCACCGAACCCGAGCACACTCCCGAGCAACACCCCATGGAGAGCCACCAACCCTACAAACTCCCACCCACCTCCTCGAGTTCTATTCCCCCTGTCACCTCCCCTCCCTTCGAACTCTTCGGATAGCTCACAGAGCCATGGCCTACTCAGCCCACCCGTATTCAGATTCACCCCAACTTCAACATCCTCTCAGGACAACCAGCCATTCTTCCCCTTCAGTTCCACCCCAGCACCACTTAACCAAACTGCACGTTCCAGTCCTAGTCCGAGCCCAAGCTCATCTGAACCCGGACAAAAAACCAGATGTGCCCACTGCAAGAGAACAATCAAGGTCAACACCACACCAATAGAGTGCAACACATGCCATGCCCCTTTCCATAAGTGCTGCACTGAAACAACCCGCTCATTCCAGGAAGCAGTCTTAGAAGGATCAACCAGCTGGGACTGTGACCCCTGCACAGATCGTCTCCGAGCCCAGAACGCCCCAACACCAACAATCACTAACCGAGACGATCCACTAGAACTAACGACCACCACCACATCCCTTAGAATCATGCAGTGGAATGCTGGTGGCCTTGCCCGGAAAACAGGTGAACTGGAGGAAAGACTGAAATCACAACTAATCGACATCTGCCTCATCCAAGAAACTAAACTGAGACAAAAAGATAGAACCCCCCACTTCCCAGGTTACTCAACCCTCCGCCAAGACAGAGTTGGAGGAATCGGAGGTGGTCTCCTTACGCTCATCCGGCATGAAATCTCTTTTGAACGACTGCCGGGCGACCAGAAGGATGGGACGGAAGTCATCAGGTGTAGGATCAAATTTGCAAGGAACCGTTGGGCAACCCTGGCAAATGTATACTGCCCCCCCAACAACTCGTTGGGAGGTAGTACCACACTCCTGAGGACCGACATCCTACCCACCGATGAATACTCCATAATTGCAGGCGACCTAAACGCCCACTCCTCCCTCTGGGACCCATCCCAGCCAGATGACCAACGGGGTGGAGCCATTGAAGACTTGATCATAGAGGAGGGATTAACTCTGCTTAACGACGGGAGACCTACAAGGGTGAACCCTGCTACCGGTACTGAGAGCTCCCCCGATGTAACACTCGTGGGGAAGAAATGGGCTGATAGAGCAGACTGGCATCCCGACCAGGATCTTGGATCTGACCATTTGCCCATCATATTTAACATCAGATCCAACCTCGCCCTACAACAAAAGATCAGTCGCCCTCCCAAGTGGAGAGCAAATGTTGACCTCTCCAGCTTCACAGCCGAGCTAGAGAACGAATTCCTGGACTTGGAGGAGGAACCAAACATCCACAGAAGGGTGAGAAGATTCCAGGAGAAAGTTATCAAAGCTGCGGAAAAGCATGTGGGGAAAACAGTTCCAGGAAAGAGGCGCAAGGGTACGATGAACCCCAGGGTAAGAGATGCCGTGTCGAAAAGAAACACCCTTAGAGAGAACGTGAAAGACCACAGAGTAGAATGGATTGAGGCATGCCACAACGCCGCCAATCTGATGGACGAAGCAAAGCTGGACCGGTGGGAGGAAACTCTTGCTGGAGCAGAAATGCAGGATCCCCAGCTATGGAGGCTCGTGCGCTCCCTCAACGGATGTCCTGACACCAACAACCCAAACGAAGCCCTGCTCCACAACGGCCGACTCATCACAAACAATAAGAGGAAGGCCGACATATTTGCTTCCCATTACGCCAAAGTAAGCTCCCTGAACATATCAGGACCAGAACGTAGAGAGACCACACTAAAGCTCAACCAGATCCTCGAAGAAGAACCACCTGGAGAAGATGAAGAAGCTCCTGCCAGCTCCCCCTTCACAATGAAGGAGCTAAAGACGGCCATCAAGAAATGTAAGAAGAAGGGTGCACCGGCCCAGATGACATTACACCTGCATTCATCAAAGCCTTGGGGAGCAACGCCCTGGAAGAACTCCTTGCTATCTTCAACCAGTCTCTGCACTCTAACAATCTGCCTCAGATTTGGAGGACTGCCTCGATTATGGTCCCCGAGGGTCCCCGAGGGTCCCCCGAGCTTCAACTCCAGCTCCAGCTACAAGGTCCTGGAAAATATTTGCCGTGCCGCCCTGGATGAGCCCTCGAATCTCAGCAAGCGGGAAGCTCTAGTGAAAGAGAAGAAGATCCTCCCTATGCGAGTGATGAAGAGATCTATTTAATTCTATGTTGTGTAATTCTATATTATCAGTGTAAATTTATCCAGCAAAACCATGTCTTTTTATCAGTGTCTCTCATAATCATAAGTGAGCAGAAAGCATTGCTCACGTGACCAGTAATTTCCACCCCTCTGCAGTACATAAACACCCCGATAATTACTATGGCTGTCTCACATGTCCCCTAAGGTCCCCCAGGGTCCCCCAAGGTCCCCCGAGGGTCCCCCAGGGTCCCCCAAGGTCCCCTGAGGGTCCCTCACTGTCGAAGGTCCCCGAGGGTCCCCCGATCGGTCGGGCTTCGTTACACCTGCCACCCTTTTTGCACATTGTCATAGCTCCTTCATTTCAACTCCAATCAAAAAACGACCTTCAAGTTTTCGAAAGATCTCCTCGAGATCTACAAAAAACTTGAGGGTCATTTCGTGATTTGATGCAAAGCAAAGGAGTGATAGTAACCTAAATTTCGGGTGGCGTGCGATTTTTGTACGTGCATGATCTAAGCGCTCCCACTAATTTGTTCGACCCTAATTAGGAGCTAATGAGCATAGACTTGAAAAAAATAATTGTACTGTTAGTTACACATTTGTAGGTCAGTAACATCCAAAATTTTTCCAAATCTCTCGTTATCCGTTGTTAATTTTGGACTAAAGCCAAATTTTGAAAGTGTCCAAAGTTACCCTGCAAACCAAAGTTACCCCAACTTACGGTATCACTGCTCTGGCAAGCGCAAAGGCGACCATCCCCTCCCCCAGCCGTGCGTGCCAGAAAGCAGGATAAATTTCCCCGATATAGGAAATTAACGGTATTTGTCCCCGATTTAGTGGCCACCCCGATTTAGTGACCAAAACCCTTTCCCCCCGAGGATGTCACTAAATCGGGGTCGACTGTAATAAATTTTTTCTGTTTTTTTGCCAAAAACACTACTTTAAACAAATTAATTTGAGGAATGCATGATGAAAAAATGGACAGCAGAAGAGAGTCCCATTCAAATCCAACACCAACAAGACCGGAGGGTACTCACTCACTCTTTGCTGACGATGTAACTGTCACAGGCACAGGAACCACGCTAGAGAAGGCCGCCCGCGGCTGTCAGCGGGCCGTGGAGACAGTAGTGGAGTGGTGCAGAGAGTACAAGATGGTGCTGAGCGATAAAAGCGTCAGCACCTTCTTTACTACATCGAGTAATGAGGCCCACTGGAGACCCTCTCTGAAAGCGGGGGAGATCAATCTTTCTTATGACCCGACACCGAGACTTTTGGGAGTTATCCTTGATAGACAGCTTACCTTTGGACCTCATGTCAAATCACTGAAGGAGAAGATCAACTCTAAGTGTCGAATCCTAGCAGCCCTCAGTAACACCACCTGGGGATGGCGGAAAAACAGTTTACTCAAGGTATACAACACCCACATCCGGAGTGTACTAGATTACTCCGCCAGTGCGTGGCAGCCATGGATATCGGACACGAATAGAAAGGCCCTTGACACACTCCAGAATAAGGCCCTACGACTTATAACAGGCCAATACAGATCCACCCCCCTTGAAGCCCTTAGACTAGAAGCAGGAGTTCAGAGCTACACAACACAATCCAAGAGGCTCCTGCTAACAGCCAGCGAAAAGGCCCTCAGACTTCCCCAGGATCATCCGCGCCGGCTAGCGGTTGAGGGTACGGTAGCACACAGGCTAGCTCGGCCTAGCTTCCGGACCAGAACTGAGGACCTCAAATCACACCTCCCAGCCACCTTCGAGAACAGAGAAGAGCTCTCCTACTCCACACCCCCTCCCTGGATGGAGGGTAGCACTCTTACCATCCACCAAACACTACCGGGTGGAGTGACAAAGAATACACTTCCCGCGGATGACCTAAGGACCCTCACACTGTCGACCATCAGTGAACACAAGGCAGAGGTAACGATTTACACAGATGGATCGGCAGAGGAGGGTACCTCCAACGGAGGCAGTGGTATGGTGGTTACCACTGGACCCCCAGAAAACCCCACCATCATTGATACCATCAAGACTAGAGGACGACCGCACACCTCATCATTTGAGGAAGAGCTAGAGGCTATGAGGACAGCGTGCTCCTGGCTTCACTCTCACCCTCAGTATTGGAGAGTGCTGGTCTGTACTGACAGCAAATCGCTATGTGACAGCATGGCGAGCACTAACCCGACAGCTACAATTGCCGGACTACTACACAGTATGGGTGGATGCAGAGCAGACATTACCATTCAGTGGATCCCCAGCCATGTGGATGTTCCTGGCAACGAACTAGCAGACGCGGCAGCCAAGGACGCGACCTCCCTGGTAACGGAGGACCAGGGTGAGAAGCCAGTATCCTTCGCTGCAGTGAAAGCACACATAAGGCGGGTGATAAAGGACGAGCCGGTGCAGCACCAACGGACTGCAGAGACCTACAAAAACTATAATAAAGACAAGGACAAAGACATAAAGACGAGAAAGGACCAGGTACTCATAGCTCGTCTCCGATCGGGCCACTACAATGGTTTCCGAGCCTACCAACACCGGATCGATGAGGCCGTGAGCCCAGAATGTCCCTATTGTCCTGGACAACAGCAGGACCTGCAACATTGGATGCAGGACTGCTCCCGAACCTCTGGCGAGAGAATGCGGTTATTCGGGACCACTCGGACAACAATCGATCTACTTTCGTCCGACCCGGGGAGCTCAGTGGAGCTGGCGAGGAGGACCCTGGGCCCTCCTCAGCTCTAATCTCCCTAGAACAACAACAACAACAGCAACACCCTAAATAACACCCTACCAACTAACACCCACCTTTTGTTCTCTCCTCAGTACCTCCACTTCCTCTCTGAGCTCCTCTAACAATGGCACAGTCTCCCCCAGTTCTCTCTGCAGCTCCCTAATAACCTCCCCACTACCTCCATGCTCCAGTTGCAGTCTCTCTACCTCACAACACTGGACCCTGTTCAGCTCTTTCTGCCTCTCCAGCTCAGTAGTCAGAGTCTCTAGTTGAGTTGCCATATCAGTGCTAACAACACTAACCTCCCTCACTCTCTCCCCCATCTCTTGTTCCACTCGTGTTAGTTCCTTGTTTAGTATGTGTCTCTCCTCCCTCAGTTCCTTCATCGCCAGATCACGTGATGCTAGTTGTTCTCTCAGTTGGGCACATTCCACATCCTGTTCCCGACACCGTGCCTCTATCTCAAGAGAGGCTGATTTTAGGGCTGATATTGTGGATAGCAGATCATCATAGTTGGTCTTGGTTTCAGCTAACTCCTCCGTTAGTCCACCTATCTCTCGATATTGTTTCTCTCGTGTCTCAGCTTCAGATGCCAGTTGTTCTCGTAGTGAGGTGACTTCATCTCCACTAGTAGATTGGAGAGATGCGTTCTTGGACTCTAGTTCCACCCTCTTTGCCTCACATTCTTTAATCTGTGATTCAAGGTCTGATTTAGAGGATTCTAGAGCAGATATAGAGGATTCTAGAGCTTTCTTCTCCTCATTGAGCCCACTAATTCTCGCATCTGCCTTCTTCTTGAGTTCAACCAACTTCACTTTGATCAGTTTCCCTTGCTCCATCGCATTATCTTTCTCTTTTGACAAAGTCTCTATTTCATTATCTTTCTCTTTAGATAAAGTATCTAGTTTCTCATCTTTCTCTTTAGATAAAGTCTCTAGTTTATCTTGGTAATGTTGCTCCAATGAAGTCATCTTCTCCTCGGCAGTTGCTGCCTGTACTTCTTTCATCTTTATCATCTGCTGAACTCCCTCTAACTCCACCTTTACATCATTTCCCTGTTTAACTAATCCTTCATTCTCCTTCTCTAGATCACTGATTCTGGCCACATTCTCCTCTCTCTCCTTCTCTAGATCACCTATCCTCTCCTCTCGACTTCTCAGTGAGGATTCCAATTCCTCAACCTTTGAAAGATGTATTGTGACACTCTCCCTCAAATCAGATGCTTCATCCTGGAGTCGTGATATTGTCTCATTCTCCACCTCTGTTTGGGCTGACTTCTGAGGAAGGAGGGGGAGGGGGTTAGTTTCTAAGGGAGAACTGTAATTTGACTTGTTCAGACTGTTAGTGCAGTACCAACTTGTAACTAACAACATGTAAAACATGTCAGTGTAACTCACCTGTTCTTTTAGCCGAGACATGGTTTCTTTGAGAAGTTCAGATAGCTGCTTCTTCTCGCTCAGTAGACCCTCAATTCTTCCAGATAATTCCTCCCTCTCTGCTTCCTTCTCATCTCTCTCCTGGGAGACCTTCTTGAGCTCTACCTTCACCCTGTTGGAGGAGGGGGTAGGAGTGTTGTTTTAACTCGGTTAGGGAGAGGTTCGAGGCAAGGAGAGTGCGTTTATAAAAGCGCGGTAATGACAATAGTATAGGGATGTGGAATAACTTTGCGGTTTAGCTACCTATTTTCATTGTCGGCACTCTGTTCCAATTTCACCATTAGCGACTGTTGTAGTTCACAGATAGCCGCACTGTGGTTGTCTGCCTCTGCTCTAGCTTGCTCCTGAAAACACATGGAGAGAAATTAACAATAACATTATGAGTTCAAATCAATATTATATTCTGAAAGTTGTGGTAATGGAACATGATGAAACTAAAATTTGTTGAAAGTACATACCTCCGCTAAGAATTTGAGATTTTTCAATTCTTCATTCTCTGCTTTGAGATCCTTGATAAAAGGTTTCATCTTTTGAATAGCACTCATCGCTTTCTGTAGATCTGACAAATAATAGGGCACCGTGAGAAAAATCAACACTGGGAATGTTTATGTACTACTGTTCTTAGCACTAGATTGAGGTATTGGTTGCCCAACTCTACCCTAAAAGATAACAAAGGGTGCTGATGCCTGATTGCCGGGTGTAGGGGGTCCTGCTGATATACTTACCATCTTTAGTTTTAGTTAGATCTGCTTGCACCTCATTTCCTCCCCTCTTTGTCTGCTCAACTTCCTTCTCCAGCTGGGATAACTTCCTCCCTCTCTCCTCTTCCTCTGCTGTTCTCTGGTCTATCTCAGATTCCAATTTAGCAACCTGTGGGGAGTTGTTGTCGCTAGGGTCGTTACTATGGTAACCAAGTTGTTGAGATGTTATTGAACTATCCCCTACCCAGCGTAAAAAAGAGACCACCTATAATAGACTACTACACTCAACCTGTTTTTGGAGCATCTCCTGGGTGGTGTGAGAGCTCTCTAAATCTCTCTGTAATGACGCAACCATTGTCTCTCTATCACTGGTTAGGTGGATGATATCGTTTTCTAGTTTTGAGATGGTCTTGTTCCGGATCTCCAGGTCTGTCTCCATCTCCTGGTGTGTGTGGATCATTTGTTAAAGGAATCTCTCTCATTGACCTTGTATAGGACCCAATACCCTTGCCATGTCCAGACTATCACCCCCAGTACCTCTCCCCTATCCCCCACTTTCCAACCCGACAACCACCCTCCTGATCAACTACTGACCTTATACTCGGCTGAGTGACGTTTCTTCACTGCATCCAATTCACTAACAACCAGCTTCATTTCCTCGTCCTTCGACAATCTCTCATCTTCTTTCTGTCGAAGTGACGTCATCTCTTCCTCACTGGTCTTTAGAGCTGATACCAACTCCTCAACCCTACCAGTCAACCTGGTAGTGATATAGGTTATAGTTGTTGAGTAAGGGGGAAGGTTACTCAACAAGGTTATAGCGAGGGTGTTATAGGGGTGTTAGACTTGTGTTACTGTATCTTCGGGCAGTCTTTTGTTATACAATTAGAAGGGGTAGAGGGGCCCCGGAAGAGATTTAGGTAAGTCAGAGGGTACTGCTCCTCTCGAGAGGCCCACAACATACCTCTTAATTTCAGATTCATTCTCCTCCACTTCATCCTTCATCTCCTTCAGCTCCCCTTCCTTCCCTTCTAACACCTTCCTCATTTCACAGAGTTCCTCCTTGAGAGTGGATATCTGGGCCTCAAATTCACGTGATGAGGTGTCAGTTGAGGTTTTGAGGTTATCGTGCTCGCTCCTCAGTGCCACTAACTGTCATAAGATGGGAGGAGTTATATCAATATTTTCAGCAAACAAACTTACGATGTAATTGAGAAAGTACACTTCACTAAACCAACAAAACAACTAAAAGCAATTCGAGAAAGTACAGTCAAAGCGGAAGAAACCAATTTGTGACTTTGTGTGTGTGTGTGTGTGTGCAGTACATGGTATCATAGTGGTAGTTGTGACCAGTGCACTGTGCAACTAAAAACACGTTATGTCGAGTTGGGTTATGTACCTCGTCTGAAATTCCCTGCTTCTCACTCTCCCTCTCCTCCACTTTCATCTTCAATTCAGAGATTGTGTCAGATAATTCATCCCTAGTCTTTACAAAGTGATCCTCAGACACAGCTAACTGCTCCTCGAGCCTCAACACATCCTGTAAAAAGAGAGAGGTATATGTTTGTTCGTGTACGGCTGTCTGGCTCGCTATCGACCACAGGAGTAGAAAATAACACAGCTTACCTGTTTAAATTTCTCAAGGGATTGAGATTGTTGGTTGTTGGTTTGAG
>AVPN01002233.1:0-14774 GCA_000695325.1 Pleurobrachia bachei | reverse complement strand
CAAAATTAAACATTATTAAACAATCGTTCACAATAACACACATAAACATTTTTAGCCTGTAGGCTAATTCTTATCAAAATAATCAAATTTTCTAATCTCTGCAATTAATTTACATATCTGGAGCGGGATTTGTTGAATCAATAATGTAAATGAAGGGGCGTATAATCTTAATGAAAATATATATTTGATTCATTGTTCATTTATCGAGAGTTCACTCCTTTAATTCTTCTTCTTATTCTTCTTTCTCTTCTACTTCTATTTCTCTGCTCCGTCTCCATCACAGCGACACTGAACCCAGAACCAATTCTGCACCTCTCTCACCAACAGTGTGAGCGTGTCTTGTCTCCTCAACTCTCGTACGAGACACAGAAAGCTTTTTGCATCTGTAATGCCAGTCCAGTCACATGCAGTATTCCGTTCTAGGGAAGAGAGAGAGGGGTTAGAAAGGGAGAGTTGAGAGAATTAGTACAATGCGGAAATTAAGATTACTCTCTGCCTAATTACCTTGTAAGTATAACTCGTCCAATCATCTTCACTCTCGTTGATCTTGACAGTCATGGGCGCTTTCTCTAACCCACTGGGAGAGAGAGAGACATGTTGTGAGGACAATGGGAGAGATATCAAAGACAGGGAGAGAGTAAAGACATGCTGAAAAGATTACAAAGAACATTGTACAAAGATAAAATGTTCCTGAAAACTCTTTGAAAGAAACATGAAAGTAGTGGCTAATGAGTTTTCTAACAGTCGACTTTACTAGAACCATGGTTAAACCCCGTGTATTATATACCTGATAACTATTTCTCGGAGGGTATTGGTATTATTGTATCCTGGGTAGAGTAGTTTAACTTCACTGGTTATACGAGTACCCGAGGCGTTGAAATGCACTGTCTGATACATGTCCTGTGATGGGGGTACATGTGAGTGGAAAGTTTTAAACCGGATTGCAGAGGAAAAGGTTTGGGCGAATAAACTTTAAATTCACTTAGTTAATTAGTTAACTAATTAATACCTTGGATATGGTGTCTACAGAAACACCATCGTCCACGAACAGGAAGCCTGAAGCAGATTTGTCCGCAGCTAGATACACCTCAACTATGTAGTCACCCGACTTCAACCTGGGAGACAGATGGGGAGTTAGAGGTTAGAGCCAGAGATAGGAATGGAGTATAGACAGAGACCATAAAGCACATTAACAAGAAGCAGAAAGGTTCCACTATAACTTCACTCACATTTCAGCGGTTGAGTTAGCGGTATTAAGATGTCGAACCACCACAGAGCCACCTCTGATAAAGGTAGGTATAGTTTCCATGGTGACAGAGATCTCCTTCCTTCCATCTCCAGATGTGTCCACTACAGCTCTTGTCTCTCCATCGTACCAAATATTATCCACCCCACCAGGGAAGTAAACCTCCCGCTTTGTTACTCCCTGCGTGGGGAATGGGGGAGTTGTTATCCTTTCATTGTGATACTCTTATTTCATATCACAAATCAAGGACTAAATTCACTCCCCAATTCACGTCCCAAACATTACCCTCACCAGGGGAAGGTGGGAGGAGGTGCTCACCTTCATTGTTACGGGTGTCACCATGATCGCATCCCCCAACATAAACTGACTGACAATATCAAGAGTTGAGTTATCATCCAGATAGTCAAAGAAGAGAGGTTTCACCACCATAGCCCCCACGGTGTGAGCTAGATAGAACTGGGAGTAGAGGTAAGGAAGGAGCTTATAACGGGTCTCAATAGTTGTCTTTATACGGGCTGTTGCTTCAGACGAGAATTCCGTGTCAGGTGAGGTTCCCTGGAAGAAATGTGGAGATTGGAGAATACACAGTAAAGGGTGGTCCTTTTGGGTCGACTGGCTGGTTAGTGGACCACAATTCGTGAGAAAACACCGTTTATAGAACTAACTTTACAACTAAATTCAATTAAAAAACAAATATAAATAACGTACGGATGAAGAGAATCTCTTAGCGAATGGGAAGTAAGTGGCCAGTTGATACCATCTCACACACAGTTCCTCGTCTACAGTGGCCCCATCTCCACAGATATTAGATCCCACCAGGGGCATGCCAAAGAAGTTGTAATTCAGGATAGCTAGTGGGTGGATGAAGGGGGTGAGGGGTGGGGTGGGATGGGGGTTCGGGGGTGGAGATGATCGGACGTAGTGAACAGGCTGCAGGCTGCCCAATAATCGATTTGGCTATTCGTAAAACCCAGTTTTTTTCTTAGTTTATTAGACCTGTAATTGTTTAGATCCCTGACATTTTAATTATTACAAACCTGTGATAGAGCTGTTTAGACCCTCCCAAGTTGAGGGTATATCCTGAATCCAGTGTCCTGAATGAACCCCAGACCCCACATAGGTAGATCGGGATAGTGTTAACCTTCTCTTCTTATCTTCAGATAGAGACATTTGTACCCTGTGAAGTTAGAGATATAGAGTTAATATCTTCATATGACGTCATACTGTGACGTAACACATAGTAGCAATCTTTTGATCAAGTTAGAGATGTGTAATTGCGTTTAATTCTCGCTTTGTCTAGACGCTGGATGTGAAGATCATATAGAACATACAGATCATTCTCTATTCGATTATCATGTCTGTCAGGTGTCTGTCTGTTTATCTGTCTGTCTCTAAGTTTGTTTATTTGTCTGTCCGTCTCCCTTACTGTTGAGTGGTCTGGCTGCTGGCCCATCCGTAGATATTATGTACATCCGAGTGTCTGAGGCCTCCGTGTAACTTAGCACTGGGACACAAGGTGTTCTGTTTCAGATCCTTCACGTGGAATAACGTGTAGAGAGGGTTGTCCAAAGTCTCATCTGGAGAGGGGGAACAACACGGGGTTAGAGATCTCTTGAAAAGAATAGTATTTTACCAAATCCTATCTTTCTATTATAGATAGGTAGCTCCAAGCACCCAATCACTGACCTGTACACCCGGTCTTGCTGCCCGTACTGTCTGTACTTGGCTCATTTTCAGTCAGCAACAATCCTGAATGAGGGAGGTCTAGGGAGAATGCAGTGAGACCATCTTGAAACCATTTCTTGGTAGAGGGGTGGAAGTAGTCGGGGAACACCGTATCCTTTCCATCAACCTGGTATATATATATTGGGAGTTGTTACATATCGTGATGTTACGGTGTTAACGTGTGACGTCACGACGTTAAATAAAACCACGTTTGAAGTCAAGGTAGGTATTATTAATGGTTCAGCTTCTTGAATAATCTAAAAAAGGACCACTGGTATTTTAATCTTATCTTAGCAGAAACTTGAGAAGGCAATAACACACTGTCACTGTAACACTATCAGTATACTAATATTACTAAGCAGTAACTATACTTACAGTAGAAACAATATCCTTCCCCTGACTGTCTTTGACAAATAATCCCTCCTTTTGTCCCGTCTTGTACCACTCACTACTGTCTAGTATCTGTAGGGAATAGTGTAACATGATGTGAGGACTGAATGTGGTCCAGAACAGGCCATGCAATTGGATAGAAATTATACGAGGCGGGGTGGGGACGTGGAAGTTGAACTGTTTGACAGATGTCAGGGTGTGTCCCTACTACCCCTTCCACACAAGTTAAAAAGAGCATGTAAGTTACGGGGGGCTTCTGAGGGTGATAAAAAACACTCAGCCCTTTATTTTTTTATGATTCTTCTACTAATTTTAGTAATCTTGTCATTGACATCTGAATAATATTTTCCTATCTGTATCACACATTGAACGGAGAAAGAGACTAAAGCAAACTCACCCTGACAGCAGGAGTTGCATGGAACAGAAGGTGTTTTCCCAAGGACCCCAGGTCCCTGGAGATGTTTCCCAGACCTCCAAACTTGTCTGAATTGACAGTGAACTGAACCTCGTCCTGCCGGATGTTCTGTCCCAGCCAGATTCCGTCCTGTGGCGGGAGGGTAGGGGTGAGAGGGAGAGAGAGAGGGGTTGGAGAATGGAGAGCGAGGGTGAGGATAGAGAGAGAAAGAGAAACATCTCAGCTGTAAAAAGTGAAGGTATACTGAACAACACATGCAATGTTCTACTACACAGCACGTTGAGGCAATGAAATATTATTAGACAGGTAGTTGTACAGTGTACAGTGTACACCTTGACAACTAGACACTGCATGTATGGTCACCTTTTACACTGCATATTGTATGGCTAAATTATAGGTCACCTTCTACACGACTGCGGTCCACACAATACACGGCTGCCAGACCAGACTATACTATACTATTCAGTGTATCATAAAGTATTTTGATCCTTGTTTACTTTATGTCCAGTTTCTCTCTCCTACCTTCCGTATTCTCTAAAAGGCACTTTCGGCTACCCTTGTCGCAATGATACAACAAACAACTTGTTAGGTACTGTCAGGTACAGCACTGGTAACAGGCCTAACACCTGCAGACAGCCGTGTAACCTGGACATATTTTACCTATCTTTACCTGACAGGCCTAACCTGCACATTCTCTCTCTCTCTCTGTATATTTTATTCCACTTTTAACGCTACCACAAACAAGATGTGTATACGCCTGGTAACAGCCGCTACCTGCCCGTCTAACCTGCACATACTATATTTACACTAACAGGTCTAACCTGCCGATACTATATTTACACAGTTTACAGGTGGTACCTGGGGCAGGTTATGTAAACACAGGTGCAGTTCTGTGTGTTCACACGAATAACTTTGCGGTGGAGGAAGGTGTCAAAAAACAACTGACTCAAATTGGTGACTAAAAGAACAAAATGAGGCTGAAAGAAGTTGATTTGATATGATATGTTCAAATTATGATAACATAACCTACCAGCGGTATATCAATTTCTTCTACATCACTGATCTGGTCAGAACTCTCGTACTTCCCACTACCATAGTGGTACCCCAGAGCCCAGAGGGGAGGAAGGAAGGGCGATCCAATCTGATTGGGGAAGGGGGTGGGATTTGTGGGTATTGGATTAGTGGTAACGGTATCACAGTGCAGGTTTGTTTGTACATTACGTAGTGTCTAAGGAGTAACCCGAGATTCAATGAACTGTTGCGTATAACATGTAGCATGGTATAATACCAGCGAACCAGCAGATAACAACAGATAACATGACACTGTGTGGCATGCTGTAAAGCTTGGCACCATTCCATATCACACACATGTTTTATAGGTTGGTGGCAAGTGAGCGAGAGTGTGAACCATAGACAACCATTCCCCACTGTTAGCGGCTACCAATTCCGATCAATACCGATCATCCAACTATCCGCAACCAATTCCCTACCAATATTTGTCCAAATCTTCTTCCAAATCTCTCACCTGTGCTGTAAACTGTTCTATCACATTGGCAGGGGTGGGACCGAGAAAGATGTAGAAGTCAAGGATCCCTCCAGTTGTTCGGAATGATACAGCGGGGTACGGATTCAGTACAATATCTATGAGAATGGGAGATTGGTGACACTTTGTGGGAGGAGGAGGGGGTTAACAAGAGTTGCAGAACCCTGGGGAGGAGATGGGTGGGAGAGGGAGGGAAGTGCCTCTTCGAGGTGGAATTTTGAAATTATTGTCGGGAACTGCAGGAATGGAACTGCAAGATCGAATGATTTGGGAGGGGCGGGAGTGAGAGGAGACCGTATTATGTTACATATTTCATGAACACAGGTCACAGACTGATTATGATTACGTGTAATAAAGATAAAGATAAAGTGAGAGAAGGATAAAAGAAAAAGAGAGAAGGATAAGGATAGAATAGTTTGGAAGAGAGTGAGTTTGTTCGGTTAGAATAATTGGGTTTGAATCAGACGACCTAGATAGCGGGATGCGTCTTATCGGTCGATAAAACAGGCTGAAGCGTGACAGGCTTAACTAGACCGTGACATGGTTCGGTAAATCAAGTGACTGGTAAAAGCTAGTTTAATACCAGAGGGAGGATGTTGGGATGGGAGAAGGTAGTTTAACGGCCGCCCCCATGACTGGCAGCTAGAGACTGACCAGTCATGCGTTACCCAGTCTAAAACTACCCCTCCCCGGTCCCCCCTAACCGCAATAACTATAAATTCAATGTACCCATGGCGTCTGAATTTTGTAGGAGGTATCCGCTGGCATGCCCATCATGCTCCAGGTGCATAAAGAAGGGGTGGGCCCCATGGTCCTTCCTAGCCCATAGAGACTGAGTAGTGTACTCCATCCTTCTTAGTAAACCATCATACTGTAATCCGTACACTTTACTGGAGGGAGAGGGATGGGAGTTGGTTACTAGGGAGAGGGTGGGGGTAAGTGGTTACTAGGGAGGGGGTCAGGGATTTATTGCGGAGAAAATTGCAGTTCGTCACAATTCTCGCCTCTTCGACTAGGTCTCGTACTACTTGAACTCAAGCCTAGAATGTAGAACTACACTAAAAAGATATCTAGTGGAGCCCTCTTACTTGGTTGATAACATCATGTTGAGTTGTATCAGTTGATCAGAGAATATCAATCCCTCCATAGAAGTGTTAAATATTGTGGAACTAGCCTCATGTGTCCGAGATACTGAGAACCCAAATAGATCGTGTGTTGCAGTTAGAATATACTGCATTCTGTGTCCTGCCTGTTCGTGATGTTCAGTCATCGGAACCTATAGGGAGGGATGGGAGGATTGGAATGGGAGGACTGGACAGGGAGGGGGTGTGGTTGTTGTTGGAGTAAGAGGAGGGGTATCAGTAAATATGGATAGTCATAACTGGCATTGCTTAGACTTTGCGGTTGTGGTGTTGTATTGGGGTGAGAGGGAGGCTGTATTGGGGAAGATTGAGAGGGGAGGTATCAGTTGAGATGGATTTACAACCATCTACATGAACCCTTGACATGAAACTTCTAAGCAATGGCATTTACCGGATATAGAATTGCACTCTTACCACGTATCTATCTTTATCTTTAGGGTCGAATATCCTGACTCGTAACCTACTATCAGTCTCATAAGATATCACACACTTTAACTGATCCACCTCAGTGGTGTACATCTTGGGTATTTGTTCGTTTCTCACCAAATCAAACTCCATGCCAAACACTGTAACTGTACTGTTTTCTACTCGGTAACCTGATATTATATGGGAAGGTGATGTTATACAGTGTATACAAATACACAGATGCAGAAATACTTGTACTCTTGAACATTATACAGGTGATGTGTGCAACATGTTGGTCAATTTTGGAGAAAACCATAAGGTATGGCTATGAGACACTTAGTACCCCCAAACAGATAACAAGTGCAGTAATGTACCTCTTTTGTCAGCAAATGAGTAGTGACATTTGGGTGTTGGAAATACAGCCGTCCCATCCCAACATCCATTAATAGCCCAACAATCTGCTTCTGTTTTTACTAGTCCTAACCCCGCGTCAATTCTCTTGTATTTCTCTACCGATCTACATTGCTGAAAACATGCACAGAGTTTAAAATGCTCAAGAGAGAGAGAGGGGGGGGGGAGAGAGAAGGAGGGAATGAGAGACACCCTGCTTAACAAACAGTGACTACATGTATCCGCACACAACTCACCTGTACATGTAATTCGAAGGGAGCTCTGCTCTTCTCAATGCTGGCATACACGATGGATATGAGAGATAAAAGAACTAACGTAACAGCTACTACTATCGATATCTTCTTTTCTTTTGACATTGAACTAATTTTCCCCATCATGGAGTGCGAGTGACCATGACCACCGGCACCGTGAGAGTGGCCGTGCCCGTCTGCGTGGCTGTGCCCGTGTCCCCGAGTACCCTGAGAGAGGAGGATGTGTTACAATTTGTAGTTCGTATGGAGCCATAAAATAAGTACACGGATGAATAATATTGTTCACACTCACGTGGCTATGTGAATGTGAGTTAACTTCTTCTACTGCTTCGTCCTCAAAGTTCGAGTAGGGCAAACTCGTGAGCTGACGAAGATTATCTACCATTATTAAAGGAATCTAAAGCTGAAATAGTCTGTGGTGATAGGGATTTTGACTTTTGAGCGTATCCAGGTATCGTATCCAGGTATCGCCAAAAATTTGCAAAATCTTCAATTTCAAACATTGATATATTCAAGAATTGAGTATGGCATTCAATACTATTCTTTTAGCTAGCCTAAAGACTAGAAGAATACCGAGTGTCATGAGGTAACTTCATTCGGCGATAAGCGTTCCTTTGAAATACCGCAATTTGAAAATATGCGAAAACAGTTTCAAAAACTGGGCGGCGTCGCGAGTTTTAAACTTTTAGAGCGCGCGCGGCGTTCGAAAGATTTGCGCAAGGCAGAGGATATCATCAAATTACGCGCGTTACATGGAATTTCTCAGTCAGCCTGACCTCACGCCGGCCCTGTCTGGCGCCGCTGACCCGATCTGAGCGCACTGTCAATTTGAGAATAAAATGGGGTATGGTGCCGCCATACAGCGCCGGTCCCAGTGGGAAAGACAGCCTGTGGGACATAGTAGGGACAATCCTGGCCCATCGGTTAAGTTATTAAAAAAAAAGTGATAAAATGTTGGATATGACGGTCAGGAAATGTTAAAGATAAATAAACACATTGCAAACAAACAAAATCTCAAACAGAAAATCATCACTCCCACTGTGAGTCCCAGCTCCTTCGAGTTCGACTGCGACAACAAAAAACACGCATTAAAGTAAGATCTCCCATCGTATTCGTATGACGTATATTCTAAACAGTATTCATCAAATTAACTACTTAACTAATCTAAACCAACTAAAATCTGTCCGATAGTCCCATAGCTAAACTTTTTATTTGTCAACAGGTTCTCAATATGGAGCTCTCCAATCTCCCAGACTCCTGACTTGATGGGGAGTAGGTCCAATGTAACGTCAATAAATGAACAGGGAAAGATTTCACCCACCACTTTCTTTGTATCACCTATCCAGATCACTCCTGTGGGAAGAGGGGTTTAACTGTAGAAATCCCCCACCACTGACAATTGACATGGACAACTCAGTAAAAACTATTATTTACCTAGCTAGTAGTAGGAGCGCTTAGATCATGCACGTGCAAAAGTCGTGCGCCACCCATAATTTAGGCTACTGTCACTCCTTTGCTTTGCATCAAATCACAAAATGACCCTCAAGTTTTTTGTAGATCTCGACAAGATCTTTCGGAAACTTGAAGGTCATTTTATGATTGGAGTTGAAATGAAGGAGCTATGACAATGCGCTTGGTGGCGTGCGACTTTTGGCGGCAAATGATCTAAGCGCTCCTACTATAGCCCCCCATAATTATTATAGTAATCCCCCACTGCACTAACCGGCATTTGGGAGCTGTGAGAGGGTCAGGTGGAGATTATATTTCCTGTCTGTAGTGTTTCTTAGTCTAAGCAGCAGACTAAACTGTTTGTTGGTTGTTATCAGATGAGGCATACTCTGGACTGTCACCACCAACTCTCCTGTTATGTAGGATTAGTTATTTATAAAGGGAACTGGGAACAGTTAGATAAGAATAGCCAATTCTTCCTCTTCGGCCACTTCTGGATATCCGGGCTCACATATCAGTGAGGGCCTGGACGGATGGAACATTACCTTGTGGCTGGATGAGTCGTTGGAGCTGTGATGATTGAATCCTTCCTTTCTCCCCAAAGTTACTCAACCAGCCAATATCCAACTTGCCTACTGAGGACACACCCTGTGAGAAATGGGAGAATTATTGTGTTGTACTCTGGAGTCCTTTTCTTGGTGTTGCCGAGAATAACTACAGGAAAAGGGCATGAGCTCATTGAACACTCATAGTACTGAATACTGAATACTGCCACATACTACCTACTATACCTTAACATTTGCTTTCTCGTGAGCGTCTAGTTTTGGTGTTAACTTGAACACGTACTGCCATGTGTCTTCAGGATTTATGTAGTCACTCTCAGCGAATATAGAGTCACCGCTGATAGGGGGTGAAGGGTTGTTGAGAATCATGGGGAGTAATAATTGAAAAGTGTAACTTTCAGGAGACTTCATATCGGACAAACAAGTTCCAACTCACTTTTCTAGAAAGTTCAGATCAGTGACATTATATATAGCAGAGGGTACCAGTGCCACTTTCTGCATGTGTAATGAGTGAGGAGTAGTGTTGGTTACTGCAGCCTCTAGAAATATCTCATCATCCTGATGAGGGGAGACAATTAATTAGGTAATTAATTAATTAATTGATTAGTTAGTTGAGCAATTAGTTAATTAATCAGTTGGTTGAGTACCGGTGTGGGGAAAAACTTGGTGCGGATATCAAGTGGTTTCAGAACTTGGAACTTGTAGTACTTTCTAAACATTAGCTTCTCTCCTGATGTATTGATATAGCTGACAGAACACACCAGCCTGGGATGGAGAGTGAGGGATGGAGGGGGGTATAAAGGGATTAGGGGGATTAGAAATGGGAGGTTTTGAAAAAGAATAACGTGACAATAAGATAAGGTGTCTTGTCAATAGAACTCACAGTTGTCCCCCCAATTCCTTCACTTCATGGTTTATCACTTCACTGATATTGTCCCCTGGAACCAACTTGCTGACCATAGCTTGCCCTGTTGGATTACTAAGGGGCATCCGCTGGGAAGACGTCTGCAGGTCCGTCTGGAAATGGGATACGGGGGATTATCTAGGGGAATGCTAAGTTCTCCGAGTCTTTATTATGGGTGAACTACCCCCTGTATTATGCGACCTACTATTCGACACATACCTTAAGGACAACATCTCTCACAGTTTGGTTGCTCTCATTTTGTACGTTAACAAAGGAAGAGAATGTCTCTCCCAGATAAATACTACCACAGTTCTGGGGCACTGTCAGGATCTGAGAGGGGGTTGGGTAAAAGACAAGTAGTATTAGTCATATCAAGCCATTATATTCTATGTGTAAACTACTGGTATATCCAACTGCAGTACTGATCGTACCTCTCCGAATGGGAAGTTCTCTATCTTAGGAAGTACTGCAATGTCTTTCTCTCTCAGTGCCATCAGCTCCTCTCCACAACAGTCTTTAGGTTCAACCTGCAAACAGATGGTTAGACAGAGAGAGAGAGACAGATATATTATACAGACAAACAGACAGATATACAAGTAAGGGCCAGCTGGGTATGATAGACAAACAGACAGCTAGCTACCTGTAACGGCCAGCTAGGTATGATGGCAGGTTTAGACAACTTCATAACTTTCAAGGAGAGAGCATGAGCTGACGTTGAAGTTGTACTGGAATCCATTTTATAGGATGTTTATAATGGGAAGCTCTCCGAGTCTTTGCTTCCTGTATTCTTTATATTTCCCTGAACTATCAGTATTTTGATCTTCCACTAACCTCTCTTACATTGCTAGAACGTAGTAAAAGGGTTTTTTTCAGAATGTGTACACTACAAAAACAGGGTACATTAGTTGGGCAGGTAAGGGGGAGTTGTATTGGAATAACTTGACACGGGTTTTAGTTTTATGAGAAATAGAACCTGTTTCCAGACAGAGTCAATAAATATTTGAATAAATATGTTAAAAAAGCGTTTACAATTGTCCAACACACACTAAAACGTTTGCCAGGGATTTACACCTGGCAAATAAAGATACATCTTCATTCTTCTCATTAAAAAGACGAGCCTAACTTACTCTACAAAACAAAAGTTCCATCGGCAAGAACTCTAGAGTTAACTCGAGTTTGAACTTTCAAATTCCACGACTGATAATTTGCCTACTGAGGCATGCAGCTGAGTGTCCCAAGAGAAGTGTCCGGCACTATAACAATCACTGCATGACCATTACAGCAATAATACATGATGATCCTACTCATCCTACACCTACGTTCCACTTCGTTGCAGGAAGGTATCTCTAATCTTATCTGGCAATACATCAAGGATCTCTGTAGATAGTTCCTCTGTCTGAGACCCCAGGGACAAGATCAGAGAATCCAGGGACTCACCCCAAACTGGGTACAGCCGAGATAGGAGGGTGAAAGACCGGACAGAGGGAGTTGTAAATACAGATCCAGTCCGGGATAGGAGAGAGGTTTTACCAGCTAGAGCGGCAAGGGTGAAGAGAGAGGTGAAATCATTAGGATACAGGTTGTTTTCTGTCAGATCTGAGATTTGCAACAGGTTACTATCCAGAAGTGGTGTTATGAAGTTCAACACATTTCCCCACTCCCGATCAGATCTTATCTGTAGTCCTACAAAGGCTTCAAACACCCCATGTGCCTCTACCTCTCTGGTTATTGTAAGAGGGATAGTTAGAAACCTGCTGACCCTCAAGACCCCATCCCAGATCCCACCAATACCCTCACCCACTGTCCATGTGACCCTGGGATGGACCACCACAAGACTCAGATCCTCTCCACCCCACCACCGTGGTACTCTAGATACCTCCCCCAGAACCTCACAGAACCGAGCCCGGGTCCTCCATCCACATTTATCCACAACCACATTCCACAAACTATCCTTCTCTTTTGCGGGTATACACTGTAACCACGTCTCTAGTAACCCCCTGTCGTCCAACAAGGTCAGGGTAGTGCTATCCTCCTGGTCTAGTGCAGACCAGGTCCTGATCAACTCGTAACAGAGGGGGAAGGTGTAGAATACATCACTCTGGAGATGGAGTATGAGATTTAGTGTGGCACCTGGGTTAGAGTTAATAGAGGGTTGAAGGATGTGTTTCACTAGGTTTTGTGGTGTTAGATTGGGTTTCAGTGCTGAAAGAAACCCTCCGAACTGCTGGATCTGTTTTAGAGTTGCATCAGATCTCAACTCAGCAGTGATGGTCTCGTATACAAGTCGTGAGAGGGGTGAGGGGCCCTGAAGAGAGAAGGGGAGGTAACCTTTTAACAACTCACATACAGGAGCAGTTAGAGCTTTGTTCCTGGCTCCCTGGGACACGAGTTGTGTTGCTGTGGTGGCCGGCATGGTAACGAATGAAACTAGAAGGGTCTGGAACAGTTTGTCTTTGTTAGAGTTGGATCCTGCCAGTTGGTTGATAGCTCGTGTAACAACTAGAGCTGGTGTTGATGGTGTGGTAAGACAGGAGATATCAAACCCCTGGTCACAATACAGGACTCTGAGGAAAGATGCGATGTCACGTGGTGAACACTTGGCTAAACGTTCTCTAATCTGATTGGCTAATGAGTCCCTGAGATCCTTTCTGATTGGTCGTAGCTCGTTAGTAACAGTGTAACACCGTGCAAACAGACCTGCTAGTTGTGTCATATCCAATACCCCCACCATAGTGATACAATCAGCTGCTCTATCCTCATCTAGTACCTCAACTCTGAGAATCCTCTGGAAACTCCCTGGACCTCCCTCCATCCCTCCCACCACCCTCTCGACTAATTCGGACCATGTAGCTGTAGCCACCACATAATTGTGTAGTTTGTAGTACCGCTGTCCAACCAGGATCTGCCGATGATCCTCCCCAACACCCTCTATTAGAGATGTAATGTAGTCTACATGTGAGGGTAGGTAGCACTCACAGTTCCTAATAAGAGCAGAACCCAGGGAGAAAGGAACTACCAGGTGGTGTAGAGTGGGGGATGTAGAACACATAACAAACAGGGTATCTAGGAAATATCTACATGCTGGGTAGAGGACCTCTGAGAGAGATGTAAAGTGCTGTGAGAGGTTGGGGAGTTTTATGAAGGAGCAACATGGCAACCTCCCCTGGTGATACTCCTCTAGGACAGTATTGGAGGGTGGGACACGGTTCAACACAGTTTTATCTGGCGTGTGTTGACGAATGTGTTTCAAGGCTTGACATGGACCACGTGTATCACTGATAATAACATCTGACCCGGTATAAGATATCAGGTGTAATACCTGCCATATGATCACACTAATATCACCTATCAGGTTGGGGAATGTGGCGACCTTGTGGAGATTCTCCGTAATGTGATCTAATAGTTTCTGGAGGCACTTGCCATTAGACACCCCAGTCTGACATCTCACCAGGTCTGAGGAAAGAACACGGGGGATAACATCCAATAGATCTGGGGATTTAACTAGGACGTCAGTGATCACTTCAAACACTATCCCAACAGCACTGTCCGGTAATGATCTTAACTCCACCTCTAACTCATCTCCTAACTGGAACTTCTGAACAGCCTGGAGGTACTCCAGGACGGTAATGGACAGCTGATCTGAGAAGCCGTGTCTGTCCAGCCAGAGGTTAGTGAAGACAGCCCGGCGGGAGGAGGGGAGGGTATGAAGGAGGGATGATAGGAAGAGTTGAGAGTGGCAGGATGAGACTGCAGCTGGGGTAGACAGAGTTAGTATCTCCTTGAAAGCAGGAGTTATAATGGGAGGTGTGTCCTCTAGTGTCAGAGAGTTCCATAGGGATTCAAAACCAATCATTGGAGCACTGCAGACCCTATAGTGGAATAGAGGGTAAATGAAGAGGTTGGTGGTGTCTTGGGCTCTCTAAACAATGAAATTCGGAGGGTTTAGTGTTTTTAAAGAAGAAATTAATAAAAACCTAAAGAACTTTCAAAAAGAATTCCAAGGATCAACATACTTTTCATTATGAAAAAACAGAGATATTGGGGGACACACTCGCATAATCAGAGCAGTATAAAAACAACATAGAGACTCAAGACTCCTCAAGACTCAATCTAAAAACGATATTTGTATAATTCGGTGATCTAAGAAAGGATTAGATCACCACATAGAAACTTGGAGATAGCTTCACAAATACACAAAACTTGGAGTGCTTTCGAGGAGCTGCAGCGGACTTATCGTATAGAGGAAGTAGCTGAGTTTTCGATAAGTTTTCGAGTCACGCAGATAGCAGATGTATATGGCAAGTTCTTCCTGTACGACTACCCACCATTC
>AVPN01002231.1:0-13464 GCA_000695325.1 Pleurobrachia bachei | reverse complement strand
TCTCTCTCTCTCTCTCTCTCTCTCTCTCTCTCTCTCTCTCTCTCTCTCTCTCTCTCTCTAACTCACTTTCTCTCACTCTCTCACTCTCTCTCTCTCAAGTCTCACTAGATAAAGTAACAATCTCTCCAGGTTACTCTCTCTCTCTCACTAGTTAAAGTACCAATCTCTCTCTCTCTCACTAGTTAAAGTAACAATCTCTCTCACTATACTAGTTAAAGTAACAATCTCTCCACTAGTTAAAGTAACAATCTCTCCAGTCTCCACAATCTCTCTCTCACTAGTTAAATTAACAATCTCCCTCTCTCACACTAGTTAAAGTAACAATCTCTCCAGGTTACTCTGTGATTGTGATGGACGAAGCTCACGAGCGGTCACTGAACACAGACGTCCTGTTTGGACTTCTTCGAGATGTCGTGGGCCGTAGAAACGACCTAAAACTCATTGTCACATCTGCTACCATGGATGCCGAAAAATTCTCCATGTTTTTTGGAAATGTGCCAATTTATAACATTCCTGGGAGGACGTTTCCTGTGGATGTTCTGTTTACTAAGAATCCGTGCGAAGATTATGTGGAGGCTTGTGTCAAACAGACCGTTCAGATCCACCTCCAACCTACTGCTGGGGATATCCTTATATTCATGCCCGGTCAGGAGGAGATCGAGGTAATAATTCTTATCTCATGTTTTGAAACAGACAATCATAAATATCCCTCAAAGACTGACAAATATCACTCAAAGACTGACAAAAATGATCAATTATTTTGAACTAATTTTGATTTTCCGATTGTTTTATTGCCTCACTTTCCCACCACAGACAGCATGTAGCGCTATTGGAGATCGATTAGAAGAGGTGGAAGGATCACCTCCCCTTGCCATTCTACCTATCTACTCTCAACTACCATCCGACCTACAAGCGAAGATCTTCCAGAAGGCCCCAGATGGAGTCAGGAAGGTGAGTGAGGGTCAGGAACCGACCGAATCAGGAAATACTGATCCCTGATTGGCTGATAATATGTCACGTGACCTAAATAACGAGCTATGATTGGTTGTTTACTTGTTTCGGTCGGTTCCTGGTGAGGGTGTTGTTACTTTGGAACTCGATACACCTTTGTAACTTTCCAGCCCTTTTCAGGTTATTGTGGCTACCAATATCGCGGAGACCAGTTTAACCGTGGATGGTATAATGTTTGTTATTGATGGTGGCTATTGTAAACTAAAGGTCTTCAACCCACGGATAGGTAATTGTCATCCTTGGATTGCAAAATTGCCATTTATCGTCTTGTTCCAATTAAATTCCTTTTGAACCCCCTACCTCTAACACACAGAATTTAGTTATTTTAGAATGTTGATCTTCCAAAGTGTGTTGGCATTTGTTGGCTTTTGCTTTTCGCATTACATTTCACTTCCCTATCTTCCAGTACACACATTACGTTTTACCTTATCACCTCTCTTTCCCTTCTTACCTCCACAACTTCGCAATCCCCACCCCTTCCCCTAGTTACCACCACGCCGTCCCCTTCTAACCCACATTGTTTGTCAGGTATGGACGCTCTACAAGTGTTCCCAATTTCACAGGCCAATGCCAACCAGAGAAGTGGCAGGGCGGGTAGAACAGGACCCGGCCAAGCCTGGAGAATGTACACAGAGAACTGTTACAGAACCGAGGTATAAACCCGATCAGAGTGCATCAGTGCCAAAAAGGGGCGTGATGTGACATTGGGCATCGTTTAGTTTAAAAACAGCTAATAATTAGTCCCCTTGGCCTTCTCTTATTGCTGGATTATTATCTAACTCCCCCTATCTCCCTTCAACCAGCTGCTCCAAACGACTGTCCCAGAGATCCAGCGAACCAACTTGGCCACAGTGGTCCTTCTCCTCAAATCTCTGGGCGTGTCCAACCTCCTTTCCTTCCATTTTATGGATCCCCCACCACAAGACAATATCCTGACCTCAATGTACCAGTTGTGGGTCTTAGGTGCCTTTGATAATGTGGGTAGTTTGACGGAGTTGGGACGAGAAATGGTGGAGTTCCCTATGGAACCTGCCATGAGTAAACTGCTGCTGGTGAGTTAATACCATATTAGGAGTTATGACAGGAACCGACCGAATCAATGCCCCTGATTGGCTGATAACCAGTCACGTGACCTAAATAACGAGTCCTGAATGGCTGTTTACTTGTTTCGGTCGGTTCTTGGTTATAATGTGTCATATGACCAAATATGGTAATAATCTTACGATCACATCACATCCACATTCCTTTGGTGGTCGATCGACCTCCGGATCAGATCACATCGGAGGATCTGATCCCCCTCAACCAAGCATCAGATCACATTATTGGAATCTGATCCATCCAATCCCTCACCCCCAAGGATCAGATCACATTATCTGCACCCTGCTACACGGACGTAGGAAGATCAGATCACATGATCCGAGTAAGAGAGAAGAGAGAAGGAAAGTGAGAGAGAGGAGAGAAGGAAAGTGATAGAGACAGAGGGAAAGAGAGACAGAGAGAGCCAGCTAAAGACAGTGGGAGACAGGGAATGATCAGATTCAAATGGAGAGTGAGAGAAAGCCAGAAAAAGACAGAGGGAGACAGGGACAGGGAGTGATCAGATAGAGAGTGAGAGAGAGACAGCGAGAAAAAGTATGGAAACATATACCTCGATTTGCGATCGGTACGATCGCCCCAGTTTTGCTAGTAACACTAATATACCTCCCCAGATTTCAGTAAGGATGGGGTGTAGTGCGGAGATTCTGGTGATAGTCAGTATGTTGTCTGTACCGGCCATCTTTTACCGACCCCAGGGCCGAGAGGAAGAGTCTGATTCGGCACGAGAGAAATTCCAGGTAAATAGTAAATGAATTACATTCTAGGAGTCCCAAATTGGGAGTTCTCGCACCCGAAAGTGACCGCTTTTTCCCTCTCTAGGTACCCGAAAGTAACCACTTTTCCTTTTTCTAGGTACCCGAAAGTGACCATTTCCCCTCTCTAGGTACCCGAAAGTGACCACTTCTTCCCTCTCTAGGTTCCCGAAAGTGACCATTTGTCTCTGCTCCACGTTTATCAGCAGTGGAAAAACAAGAACTACAGCAGTACCTGGTGCAATGACTATTTTATACATTTCAAGGCTATGAAAAAGGTAAACTGGGAGACTAATACATGAGTGTGGGGATTAGGAGCTAGAAATGTATAGTAGAGAAGAGGTGAGAAAGTGTTTTTTTATAGTCAGGAATCAGGATGACATAATTTTACCACTTTATTCGCCAATTATGTCTTATACCCAACTCCCCAACTCCCCTACAGGTGCGTGAGGTGCATAGTCAGTTGATGGAGATCATGGAGAAACAGAAGTTACCCCTGACCTCCTGCGGCAACAATTGGGATCTAGTCAGGAAGTGTATTTGTAGTGCATACTTCCACCAAGCAGCCCGGGTGAAGGGTATCGGAGAGTATGTGAATGCGAGGACGGGTATGCCTTGTCATCTTCATCCCACATCAGCACTGTACGGTAAGTGTGTGGATGAGATCTGTCTTTTGGTGCAGTGTTTGTCAGTACGCGATCAGGATTTATTCAAATGTTTGCATTCTAATATTCACCCTCTCTGATCTCTGATCTCCTTCTCTTACAGTGATTTCACCTCTCTCTCCCTGGTAGGTATGGGTTACAGTAGCGACTATGTGGTGTATCACGAGCTGATTATGACTGCCCGAGAGTACATGCAGTGTGTGACCAGTGTGGAGGCTGAATGGCTAGCTGAACTCGGGCCAATGTTCTACAGGTGAGAGAGATGGATATATTTATGAAGGAGTAGGGTAGTTTATGAAGGAGTAGGTTTACAAAAGAAAAATCAGTTTTGGCAAAACTAACATTTGCCATCTCCCATACAGTGTCAAAGAGTCCATCAACTCGATTGAAGAGAACAAGGCGAAGGCAGCAGAGAGAAAGCAACAAATGGAAAAAGAGTTGGCAGCCGCTGAGGAGGAATTGGAGGCAAAACGAGAACGAGAGGAAGCTCCTTCATCAAGGTCTACAATTGTTACTCCTGGACATAGTAGTAGTGTGCGAAGTACACCTCGACGCCTTGGATTTTAGGATTCAGAGAGAATGAAGGAGAGAATATGAGAAGCTGAGAGAACACAGAAACTTTTGAGAAGTGCTGTATCTTTTTTATTGTTTATTCATTTCTAAGACAGTAAAACCATTTTAACATGACCAATACTCTGTTTGACTTTCTTATTGTGTCATCCTAGTAACTCCCCTGACCCCAACTCCTAAACCCCTGTAAACTCCCTGACTCCCTAGACCCCTAACTCACTATAAACTTCCTAATCCTAGCTAGCAGCTCTCCACTAAAACTCCCCTCCCTGTGAATGGATGTTTCCTATCCGTTTCGATGACCCACCTGCTCTCTCTGATGGATGATCGAAGAAGCGTCTCCCCTCCCTCCAGTATAACATCCTGCTCGCGAGACAGTGAGGATGTGAATTCTAAATACACTCGCCTAGCCACACAGTATGCTCAGGTAGGGCAGTGATTGATTTGTTGCATACTGCGATATATCTTTCTATTTCTCTTTCATATTGACCCCACCCCACCTCCACCACCCCCACCTCGACCGTCACTCCACCTTTCCCCTCACCCCACCCCCTGTCCAGGTACGTGCCCAGGTAGTTGTTCTAAAGAAGGCTCTCCTTGACGAGAGGGAAAAACACGGGTACATCAAGGATGGGGATGTAGGGAAGGCACAACGGATACGAACCCTAGAACAAGAGGTAACTCGAAGAATCAAAGTGATGAATTGTTCATGTACAGTTACACTGTTCATCATCAGCAGCATGCGAAGTTATGGAAAACTCATTTAACTTGAACTGTCCAAGAGGTGTAAGGTTTTTAACCCTAATGTGACACCTTATTAATGTGTGACCCCCCTCCCTCCCTCCAGGTTGATAGTTTGGTATTCCGTAACAAGCAACTATCTGCCCGGGTCGAGAGTCTCCAGGCAGACCTGGACAAGAAGGGAAGTGGGGGCAAGAAAAAGGGAAAAGGGGACACCAATAGTAGGGAAGTAGACAGCATTCATTTGGAGGAGTTGGAGTCGAAAATTCGGGAAAATGAGCGGCTTCATACCAAGGTTGGTTTTGTTTGACATTTTAGTACACACTGTAGAGTGTAGAAAGGGTTCGATTTCTCACAAATTATGGTATGTACTGTCCATTACCTCACTGTCCCCAGCTCTCACACTGCACAGCCCCCACTCCCCAGCTCCAATCTATAGAGGACCACAGCTCTCACACTGATCCCTCCCCTCCCTGCAGCTTCAATCTATAGAGGACCACTTTGCAAGCAAGATTCAGGATCTCCAAGATGAGAATGAGGCCCTCCGATCTAGTAGTAAGGAAACTGATATTCTGCTAAAGACCTCTAGAGAGGAATTTGAGGGAGCTTTAGCGAAGGAGCAGAGACATAGTTCTGGGCTGCAGGTTCAGCTGGATAAGGCGACTAGGAAATTGGATTTGGCTAATATGACCTTACAAAAAAGGTATTTAGACAAAATTAGGTAATAAACTAATTAGAGGGAATTAGGTAATGGGTGGATAATGGATATGATAGAGTCACTGTACTTAGGCTTTGAAATAGTTTAGCCAAATTCTTTTACATACCAGTTGATTATATTATGTTTATCTTGATTGATGACACTTCATTCTAACTCACCCCTTTCTTTTCAAGTCGGGTGGACAACAACGTATCGCCTGACTCAGCCCAGCTACAACAGTCTTGTAAGAGTATCAAGTGCAAGAACTTGAACGTATACGCCAAGGATAAGAAACGAACGGTATGTGTGTTACAAAGAGCCAAATAATGTTTTAAGGAATCAACAACATGTAATCATCATCTAACTATGTTTTACTCCGTAAAGCAGCAATATTTTCCAGAATTATACCATTTTGAGAACAATGATCCTCACAGATTATTACCAGAATTAGTTGTTTTTATTGGAATCTTCACAGGGCCAGGTTGAGAGTACCCTCACCCTGGTGGGAGGCTACTTAGACGAACTTACAACAGGACTACTAAATTATTGTACCTACCTGGGGCAACGGACTGAATTGTGTGAGAGGGAGGTGGGCGAACTAGGAGATACTTCACGAACTGTAAGATTCACTGGCGAACATGTTTTGTATTTCTTGCATCCTTCGGTACTGCTTTATGATATAGATATGGTATTAGAGTGAGAAGGGTCGATCCAGATAGCCCTAAGAATTAGGGAATTAGGGCCTAATTTCACCTACTTAACCCTACTCCTACCTAACCCTACTTCTATCTAACCCTACTTCAACCTAACCCTACTGCTACCTAACCCTTCTTCTACTTCTAGTTGTGTAAAGCCCTGTCCTCGCACCCCGACTATATCCGACCACTCCTTGTGTCTTACAGTGATTTTACCGCCGCATGCCGACAGTCACATTATGGAATGGTAAGTTTTAGTAAAAACTTATTCTGTGAAATCATCACAATTGTGTGAATCACACAAATTCACACAGTGTGATAGTATTGAGATTTCAAGTTGCACGGGGTGGCTTAGGGCTTTTAATCGGGGATAGGTACCGCAGGCTTACCCAGTGATAGGGAGAGACATACCCATTGAATTGGTGATAATCAATCTAACCACACATCCCCCTCCTTATTTAGAGGTCCTGTAAAGATTTGAAGATGTTTTCACTGCAATACACTGATCTTGTTGAGTTCTTGTGTGATGTTCTCAGGAAGTTTAAACAATGGTAAGTTGCTCGATCCTGTTTCCCTGTTTAAAAAGGGTTTGAACAAAACAATGGTGAGTTAAGAAGGGGGTAGAGTATTCACTTTTCACTACACCGGACACATCCAGAGGATGACTGTCAATATTATAATTAGTAAAATTTTATAAACAATCAGTTAATTAAACATTGGTAAGTTTGCATTAAATAGTTTGATTAGTTCAAATAAACATAAATGATAACACAGAGTTTCTCTTTACTATTCCAATATTACTTCATTTTCTAACTATTTTTCCTCTCTCCTCAGCCTATCCGGCGAGTCCATGTTGATGTCTTGTTCAATCCAAATGGAACAGTGTAACAGTGCAGTAGGGGACAGTATCCAACCTCTTATCTTGGCTTTCCAAAACTCGTCTTTCTCTCTTGGCAATGTCGCAGAAATTGGTGAGTATCTCTGCTATGTTCTAACGGTGAGGGAGGGTCGAGTTTCATTTGGCACAGCTAACTCTGGAACAGCAGCCTCTGGAACAGCAGCCTCTGGAACAGCAGCCTCTGGAACAGCAACCTTTCGAACAGTCACCGTAGGAACAGCAGTTTCTGGAACAGTAACCTCTGAAACAGTAACTTCAGGAACAGCAATCTTTCGAACAACAACCTCTGGAACCATCTCTAAACGGTAGAAGAAACTCTAGCTTGTCTAGCGAGAGGGTTCGCCACCACATGGCTTATCTCCGTATCATTTGCTGTACCCTTCACCCTTCTCACCATGTTCCACCAGAATTGTCTGATCGCTTTGATTCGTACAAAGTAAATACCAGGATTAATAACCGAGTTCAGGGGAATTGCGATGATCTTTGCACTTTTGTAAACAAAAGTCCAGCCCGGCGAAGACGGTTTTCCTTCCATTCTGTAGATTATCATTATAATACTAGCATAGCCGTTAAATAATATGGAAGCAAGAGCTAAGATTATTGTAGTCTTGATCGCTGTCGATTGTTTAGACATCTTTTTGTCAGTTGGTCCAAGTCTCTGGTCTGTGTCTTTAATGGAGGCTGAAAGCTTGATCACAGTCAACAGCGTACTGGTTAGGAGAATAGCTACGATAGCGATAAAAACTGCAATTCTGGAATATATGAATATAGCTACTTCTGTATTACTACTAGGAGGTGTAAACAAATATTTAGGCTTCATGAAAATATAACCAGTGACGGCATTTCTTGTTGCCATAACGACCGCGTTTAGCACAACAACAATCACAATTGGAGTCGGTTTGATCCGGTAAAATGGCATCCACACCCCGATAGTTCGACAAACGGACAGGATGATAGTTGCTAGACCACTCAGCTGCTCGGCAGCAGTCCTTTCAGTGACAAGAAAAGTGATGTATGTCACAACCCCTGCGGTATACAATGTGCTTGGGTCTTGGGTCTCACTTTTATACGTATCGGAAGAACGGATTTCATAGCGAACCACGATCCTGAGAAAGGTCGTCAAGCACAGGATCGCGTCAATTGTATTAAGAAGGAGAAGCAAACGATTACCAAACGATCCTTTGCTCCTGCGGAAAATACACAAAATTAGCCATTATATTTCAACGAACAACAAACATTTTCATGCAAGACAGACTGAGTCTGTTGTTGTTGTTGTTGTTGAAAGCGGTTGGTGCATTTTGGGGCCTACAGTATCCAACCTCTTATCTTGGCTTTCCAAAACTCGTCTTTCTCTCTTGGCAATGTCGCAGAAATTGGTGAGTATCTCTGCTATGTTCTAACGGTGAGGGAGGGTCGAGTTTCATTTGGCACAGCTAACTCTGGAACAGCAGCCTCTGAAACAGTAACTTCAGGAACAGCAATCTTTCGAACAACAACCTCTGGAACCATCTCTAAACGGTCGAAGAAACTCTAGCTTGTCTAGCGAGAGGGTTCGCCACCACATGGCTTATCTCCGTATCATTTGCTGTACCCTTCACCCTTCTCACCATGTTCCACCAGAATTGTCTGATCGCTTTGATTCGTACAAAGTAAATACCAGGATTAATAACCGAGTTCAGGGGAATTGCGATGATCTTTGCACTTTTGTAAACAAAAGTCCAGCCCGGCGAAGACGGTTTTCCTTCCATTCTGTAGATTATCATTATAATACTAGCATAGCCGTTAAATAATATGGAAGCAAGAGCTAAGATTATTGTAGTCTTGATCGCTGTCGATTGTTTAGACATCTTTTTGTCAGTTGGTCCAAGTCTCTGGTCTGTGTCTTTAATGGAGGCTGAAAGCTTGATCACAGTCAACAGCGTACTGGTTAGGAGAATAGCTACGATAGCGATAAAAACTGCAATTCTGGAATATATGAATATAGCTACTTCTGTATTACTACTAGGAGGTGTAAACAAATATTTAGGCTTCATGAAAATATAACCAGTGACGGCATTTCTTGTTGCCATAACGACCGCGGTTAGCACAACAACAATCACAATTGGAGTCGGTTTGATCCGGTAAAATGGCATCCACACCCCGATAGTTCGACAAACGGACAGAATGATAGTTGCTAGACCACTCAGCTCGGCAGCAGTCCTTTCAGTGACAAGAAGAGTGATGTATGTCACTACCCCTGCGATATACAATGTGCCTGGGTCCTGGGCTTCACTTTTATAGGTATCAGTTGAACGGATTTCGTAGCGAACCACGATCCTTAGAAAGGTCGTCAAGCACAGGATCGCGTCAATTGTATTAAGGAGGAGTAGCAAGCGATTGCCAAACGATCCTTTTTTCCTGTGGAGAAAAACACACAATTATTTCAATGAAAAACAAACAATTTCCTGTAAAACAGACTGAGTTTACTGATTAAAAAAGGCAATTAAACGGCTCAGCCAATCAGAGCCAAGAACGGTGTCGTGTAAACCTACCGTTCTTGCGTAACAAAGTATATGAAGGTGAGAGAGTTAGCAAGAATTCCAATTAGTGCAATGGTCCCAGCAGAGTAAGTCCAGTTGAGGCTGTTGTCCGTTGCCACATCGGAGGTCAGGGAGAGATCGACAATGGAGTTGTTCATATTGGGGTGTACTAAAAAGTATAGTTGGTTGGGAGGAACCGACCGCCACAAGTAAACAACCAATCATGTGACTGTTTATCAGCCAATCAGGGACCAGTATTTCCTGATTAGGTCGGTTCCTGTTGGTTAGTCAACGGTTTATACAATAGTATTTACTCATCAACTATCGATATATGGCTAGATCTTCTATAAAACTGTTCATTATGATATAACTCTTCTACAATTATATTTTTTAATTCTAAGATTCTCTAATAAAGATTATTTCCACAGTTGAGGCGTCTGATGCTGTAAAGCACATTCCCGTGCTAGTGAAGCATGTAAAGGAGTTGAGTGGGGCGTTACGGTCCCACATCTCTACTCTGTACCCTAAACTGGCTCTATGCCACAAACTACCAACGGTGACCCAGAGGTAAGAAGAATTACTACATACTACTAGGTATATACTGATAAATATGTAATTTGGCCCATTTTAGGCCAATTTTATGGTTGTCATGGCAACTTTATCTGGAAATATAGAGACAAAATAGTTAAAATTCAACCGAAAATAATCACAAACTTCCAGCAGAGTGAAACAAGCTTCACTTTATTGAGCGCATGAAATTATTTTGTGAAGAGCAGACTGTTGCTTGCCAACACGCTGGACTAAAGTTCGACGAACAGCGACCACGTCAATTTCCAAATTATAATAGAGATTATAACCCGGAAAAGTTATGGCTTTATGAAAAGGCTTGACTTGCCTAAGATTTTCTAAAATGGTTTAAATTGTACCACTATCCAAAAGTGTGGGTTTTAATTGCTTCAATTGCTGAGAATCGAACAGACGATATGGGGTGTTACTACCGCGGTCACCATTGAAAGCAACAACCGGCAACCGCTAATGATAATATTTTGTGTAGCGGGAAAGAAAGTCTGAGAGAGAGGGAGAGAGAGGGAGAGAGTGGGAGAGAGAGGGAGAGAGTGGGAGAGCTAGACAAAAAGAGAGAGAAAGAGATAGGAGAGAGTTAGATTTAGAATTCCAGTTTTTGATTGAGATTCATAATGGATTATTTTCCAGGTTAAAAACGACTGATGAATGTTGGATAGCTTCACTGCAAGCTGTGGTAAACACTCTTACAAAGATATCTCGACATCTCTCGGATAGTGCTCCCCTGCTTACTACAGCATCAAGGTAACAGTTCTCTCTCTCTCTCTCTCTCTCTCTCTCTCTCTCTCTCTCTCTTGATTCAGTGCAGATGCGGAATCCAAGTACACCTCAACTTTATCGGAGCGGTGCGAGAACTACCTGAACCTTATAAACCACCAGTTTCCCAACATCACTACTGAACAGGATCAGATGGAGGACGGTGGAGATAGGAGTCCGGCCCTACCTACAACCCCCTCAACTCCCTCTCCTGAGCTTTGTGATGAGGTGGGTCCGGTTGACAGATATAATGGACTAGATGACAGATATATTGACAGACTAAATGACGGATATGATGTATTAAGTGATAGAAATGACCGACTCAATAACGGACATAACGGACTTAATGACAGATATGACGAACTAAATGACAGATATGACAGACTAAATGACAGACTAACTAGTGATGATATGACAGACAGAATGACAGGGTGGGATGGGAGCTACATGGATGATCTGACAGATAGCATGGGTGACGGACATGTAGGTCTCATACAAACTACTCGCTCTTTCTCTAACCAATGATTTTCCACACAATGCAGTTCCTCTATTGGCTATCTCCAGTTTTTACTTCCCAAAATACTGGCCAATAGTAACTATGCCAGATGCCTAATGCCTTTAATCTCCATCTCTCAGTTGACGAAAGCAAAAGATCAAATAGCTAAACTGGAACAAAGTAAGGAACACTGGATGCTAGAGGCTCAGCTGCTAAACATCAAACTTGACAAGGCTAACAAGGTAACTAAAAGGGTAACTATCGTAACTAAAAGAGTAATCATGGTAACTCAAAGGGTAACCATGGTAATTAAAGGGGTAACCATGGTAACAGCAGTTATATTAACCCGCATAACTTTAGAAGCTGAAAGCTGGTATTTCTGGGAGGGTAAGTGATGTATGGCCAACTTTACAAACTTGATCTCTTGTTGTGTGAAGCCAATCACATGTACATTCTGTCTTGTAGAATTTAGAATACTGTGCTATTGTCTTTTCTCCTACAGCGCTAATCCTGGAGAGTTTCACTCTAACTTCCCTCCCTGTTTTCAGATGGCTCAGGAGGCTGAATCGGTTAGGACATCCTCAGATAATTCGTCGAATATTCCCGTCGACACGTTGCTTGGTGAGTGACAAAAACAATAAGATTGTAATACAATCATTGTATTGTATCAACAATTGTATCAATCGGTGTGAATAATGATAGATGAAATTCTGCATAGAGCAAGGCTTCACTTTCTCGACCCTCTCTCTTGTAAAGGAGGGTAAGATTCTGGTCAAAGTGGGCGATTTGCTAGGTAGAGAACCCCCCACCCCCCTTGTAAAGACTAACCAGGACTTTGTGTTTCAGATCTCACCGACTCCACCAGTTCAACCAAATCAGCATGCCCTTGGGATGATAGTGGCCTAAGAGAGGAAGCCATCCGCGTTCATTTTACAAAACGGCTTAACGACCTATCTGAACAAGTAAGAAAGAAAACAGATATCCATAAAGATAGAAAGAATGATTATTGGGTATTGGTGGGTATTAGTTCCCACGAGTATAGCAGCAGATCTGCAGAGAGATGTCTGTGTTCTGCCAAATGCTCGTGGGTATAATAAGTTTACACCCCACCCAGCCCAGTTGTTGTGACCAGGAACCGACCAAATCAGGAAATACTGGTCCCTAATTGGCTGATAACCAGTCACGTGATCTATATACCGAGTTCTGATTGGTTCCTGGTTATGGCCCTACAGTTGGGAGGGTTTAGACATGTCTGTCACCGATGGGAAATCTCCCCGTATTCCCACCTAGCGATACAGACATACAACCTAGATTTAGAAACAGTTCATCTCAATTATAGAAAACCCGTTATTGTGGTTGTCCCATGAATAATGAACTGTTTTACCAGATCCAAAAGGCGGAGGGAGAATGTCTCAAGTTTAAAAGGGAGTCACTCAATCAGAAGAAGCGATTGTTCCTGGCTGAAAAACAGCACAACCAAGCTTCTATTGATATGTGCAACACTGATAAGATTAGAAAGCGACTTGAGGTTAGTTAGAGAATGAGTTTATTTGACAGAGGGATAAAGCGACTTGAGGTTAGTTAGAGAATGAGTTTATTTGAAAGGGGGATAAAGTTTAATTCAAATAAACTGTTGGACTACAATATGATCAGTAGCACACTTTATAATCACATCAAAACACATTTCTCTGTCTATCCCCAGGAGGAGTTAAGTCTAACAAAAGACAAGTACGAGTCTCAAATCGCTCTGATGAGTGAACATTTGTGTGCCCTAAATGATAAAATAGAGACACTCACTGAGCGAAACCAACAACTTCGGGCTGAACCTCCACCACCGCCTGCTAAGAGTGGGTCCTTTAAGCCAGCCACTCCTCCCCACTAAACATTTACACACATACAACAGTATTAAATTCGCGCTGGAAATCATTGTGTTGATGATTTATTATGTTTTGTTTTTTGGTTGAATTATCTACTTGTTAAAAAA
>AVPN01002230.1:0-14807 GCA_000695325.1 Pleurobrachia bachei | reverse complement strand
CAGAACCACCCCGTTGGTCTTGGTATCACAAACCCGTACGGACAGACAAAAAATGTGAATGAGTGCATCCTAAAGGATCTAGCTGCATCTGATACAGACTGGAATATTGTGTTGTTGCGGTATTTCAACCCCGTTGGAGCCCACAAATCAGGTAACTGGTTATAGACACTGTCTAATAGACAGCCTTCACACATCTCTCCCCTTTCTCGACGTACTGTACCGAGAGAGATCATTTTGGTTGGGTAGATATATTCTAAAGAACCATATTTCCCAAACCTCATTTCACCTAAACTCCCCACTCCCCAGGTTTGATAGGAGAGGACCCAAAAGACACCCCAAACAACTTGATGCCCTACGTGTCCCAAGTGGCTATTGGCAGGAGAGAGTTTCTCAGTGTCTTTGGAGATGACTATGAGACTCCTGATGGCACTGGAGTGAGGGATTACATTCACGTGAGTGACATCTTTTATACATGCTTGGTTTCCAGTTTTAGTGCCGGCTTTTTATCTGTCGACCCTTGATCTTGTCACTACCCGACCCAATTGATCCATCATCACCAATGTGACCTAATTTTATTCCCGGCTCCATCAACCCCATCAACTCTATTGTAACCCGTTCAGGTTGTGGACCTGGCAGAAGGGCATGTGAGAGCACTTGATAAACTAGCAGATAAATGTGGGCTGAAAGTGTATAACCTGGGAACTGGTAATGGATACAGTGTACTTGATATTGTCAAGGCGTTCGCTACAGCATCTGGCAGAGAGGTGAGAGATGAGAGTTTTACACCATGAATTACCATGACAACCAAAAATTACCATCACAGCCACAAATCACCATGACAGCCACAAATCACCATGACAACCACAAATCACCATAACAACCACAAATAACCATGACAACCACAAGTTACCATGACAACCACAAATTACCATGACAACCACAAATCACTAAATCACCTCATCCACTCAGGTGCCCTATAAGATCACACCTAGGAGGGCTGGTGATGTCGGATCGTGCTATTCAAATCCCGGCCTTGCTAAACAGGAACTCAATTGGGTCGCTGAAAGAGGTACAGTAGAGAAATGGGAGAGAGAATTTAGTTGAGAATAGGCCAAAAGAGATGAGGATTTTTTGGTAAAACTAAAAAGCCGGTCCCTCCTAGTGGATCTGTGAAAAATTCTTTTCGTTTCTAACGATGTCTCTGACCATGTTCCCCCTTTTCTCAGGTCTACAAGAGATGTGTTCGGATGCGTGGAATTGGCAGAGTAAGAATCCCAACGGATTCGATTCAACACCTGCTGCTAAACTCTAAACACCAAGAACTTTCTTCAATCTTTGGATTTTTACCAGAAATTCTGGGGCAGAATAAAAAGAGACTTTTTGGGTTAATTTCCATGGAACAGATTGAGATATATTCATGCATGAGTATCTTCAGTACATTACTTCACTTTTAGTTAGCTAAATATTTAATTATCTTTTATTTTATTTCTGGGTTTGTTTCGAGTGTGTGTATACAATTTTAAAAGGTGTTTTAAAGAGTACCGTTTTATTTTTCCCACAAATCGCCCAGTTTTTATTTTCACATGACAACCACAAATCACCATGACAACCACAAATCACCATGACAACCACAAATCACCATGACAACCACAAATCACCATGACAACCACAAACTACCATGACAACCACAAATCACAATGACAACCACAAATCACCATGACAACCACAAATCACCATGACAACCACAAATCACCATGACAACCACAAATCACCATGACAACCACAAATCACCATGACAACCACAAATCACCATGACAACCACGAGTTACCATGACAACCTCAACTCACCATGACAACCACAAATCACCATGACAACCACGAGTTACCATGACAACCTCAACTCACCATGACAACCACAAATCACCATGACAACCACGAGTTACCATGACAACCTCAACTCACCATGACAACCACAAATCACCATGACAACCACGAGTTACCATGACAACCTCAACTCACCATGACAACCACAAATCACCATGACAACCACGAGTTACCATGACAACCTCAACTCACCATGACAACCACAAATCACCATGACAACCACGAGTTACCATGACAACCTCAACTCACCATGACAACCACAAATCACCATGACAACCACAAACTACCATGACAACCACAAATCACTAAATCAACCCAACCACTCAGGTGCCCTATAAGATAACGCCTAGGAGGGCTGGTGATGTCGGATCGTGCTATTCAAATCCCGGCCTTGCTAAACAGGAACTCAATTGGGTCGCTGAGAGAGGTACAGTGGAGAAATGGGAGAGAGAATTTAGTTGAGAATAGGCCAAAAGAGATGAGGAATTTTTGGTAAAACTAAAAAGCCGGTCCCTCTTTTGCAGTCACTAGTGGATCTGTGAAAAAATTCTTTTCGTTTCTAACGATGTCTCTGACCATGTTCCCCCTTTTCTCAGGTCTACAAGAGATGTGTTCGGATGCCTGGAATTGGCAGAGTAAGAATCCCAACGGGTTCGATTCAACACCTGCTGCTAAACTCTAAAGACCAAGAACTTTCTTCAATCTTTGGATTTTTACCAGAAATTCTGGGGCAGAATAAAAAGAGACTTTTTGGGTTAATTTCCATGGAACAGATTGAGATATATTCATGCATGAGTATCTTCAGTACATTACTTCACTTTTAGTTAGCTAAATATTTAATTATCTTTTATTTTATTTCTGGGTTTGTTTCGAGTGTGTGTATACAATTTTAAAAGGTGTTGTAAAGAGTACCGTTTTATTTTTCCCACAAATCGCCCAGTTTTTATTTTCATACAGCCGAAACCCGATTGAGCGGTTTTGGGGGAAAGAACTTTGCTCAGTAACTCAGGGGTCGGCTGTACCAGTGAAACGAGATATGCACCTGATCTCGTCCCTACACCGTATTATAGTCATATGAAACATGCGGAATATGGATATGAACATTGGTCAATGGTTGCTCGAGGCCCGGTGTGAGAGCCGACAGACTGGGAACATGCCCAAACCAATGGGCTTTATTCTTAAACCTATTCGTCAGGGTACATTCCGCAGCCGCATGGTTCGGAGAATGTAGCGTGGTTCGGAGTGGGAAACTTTGTACCATATCCCTTGTCAGCACCAATCCAGCAACTCCAGCTCCCGCGCATTCTCAACATGTGAGAGGCCGAGGGTGCGCACACGATGAGTCTAGGTTTGTGTCACCGCGCCGTACAACTTTGACACAAAATGCCAGTGCGACAAAGTGGGTCTGTGGGGCATCATGGCCATGGTTCTCATGGAAAGTTCCACGAATAATGGGATAAATGCCGACTCTGTAGAGCCATGCAGCACCTTACAATTCGAGGGCTGGGGAAAATGCCGATCAAGCTGGAAAATATATGGAAACAAATCAGACCAGATCAATTTAAAACGGTTGGAAAAAAGCTTAATATATGAAATTACAAAACCACTTTTACTTAATAATGTATATAACTACATAAAGGTAAAGAGATGAATGGCAAGATGTTAAATCTCGATATTAACTGTTTGCTAGGCGGGAAGATATTTCATTTTAATTTTCAAGTTGAATTTGGCGAACTTTCCGGCCATTAAATTAATATCAAGATGTGACTGCAGTACAACTCATAAGAAAAGAATATACCAGTTCTACTTTCGTTTGTAAAAGAAATAGAAAAACTCAGAAAATACACTTTACACTATGATACAGTTTATCCAGCAGAGAATGATACCCTTTATTCGTGACCAGACCTCGGCCTCAATTTACCCGAATCCTCCACGGGGAAAAATACTATGTTGGCAAAGTTTCCGAGGTCAGGTAAATCGAGGAGCAGTCACAGTCAACCATGATCGTGTATTATATCACCCAAATATCGACCCCTCACTCGGCCAATGCCAAGCTAGTTTGTTTAGTGTGTGTTGTAAAAGGGTTAAACGCGTGACGATGGAAGCACACCTTCTCCAAAATCCACTCGTGATTCCCGTACAAATTTATATTTTTACTCAACGCGATCCACTCAGCGGCGATTGTCTCTCCAGCTCCCACATCTTGGGCACGAAGGGGGAATTTGGAGAATGAGGTACCGAGGGAGTCGTGGTAATTGATCGCACTGGATTCTACCCAGGCATTATCCGTGTTACGGGGATCGTCCACATATCCTTTGTAAACCTGGATAGGGAAAGAGTATGTCGTCAGAGCATTGGCCTGACCCTTGGTGACATAGGCACCTGGCGCTACCCCCAGGTGTCTATGTCACCAAGGTCTGACCCTATTCTCATTTCTCTCAAATAAGGAGAACTGTGGTCAGAGCATTGACCTGGCAGTGATGATATGTGAATTGTGTGTGAAGGTCAAAACCCCTAATAGCATTTGAATATCCAGTCAGACCCCGCTCCGGTATTCGAAAAATGATGTTGAGTAAAAACAACAACAGAACAGAATTTGCCTATTTCTTATGGCCTTATGCCTTATCTGATCAGTTTTATATGCTGTACTGTATTTGCAATAATGCAATATATCAACTCTTACCGCTATTCCTAACTCCAAATGCTCTCTCAACATATTCATGATAGACTTAGTTTCCTCTTCGTTGGCGGTCAGCCCACCGAGTGCATCCTCAGAGAACTCTCGATTGAGGGCTTCTGTCAAGTGCTCGCCGTGCCGTATTGGACCCTATAATTATAGTGGGAAGGAGGGTTAGAGAACGTGACTGGTTATCAGCCAATTAAGGACCAGTATTTCCTGATTTGGTCGGTTCTTGCCTGACTCCATTCGCGAACAGAGAGCAATGATGACAGGCCTGTTGAGCTGCAATTGCTACTTACCCCCGGTATACTCCAACACTCGGCCTCCCTGAGGAACACCCCCACAAACTCCAGAACTGGTAGTCCATTGAGCTTAATCTGAAAAATAATTGGATCAGTGATTGGATCTGCTGATTTTACAAGGTGACAGACTGGCAGGGCTGGGAGTAGGGTTCATATGTACAAAAGAGTGAAATTAGGATTCCCCTCGCACCAAGATATACTTCCTTGCCCCTGGCTTCGCAGTGAATCCAAATCAAATATATTCTCCGATATTCTGTCACCCTCCCCAGCCCAACACCCACTCACCAGAGCTCCAGTGTTGTCCCGGGCCCAGCGGGTAATGATGGGCTCCCCCCCAGGATTTGGACCCCATCTGAGCAGCTGACCCCGTCCTCGTAGCCCCGTCCGACCTTTTGGATTCCTGGGTGTAGGAATTTAGAACTATTAATTAGTCAGTGGTTAATTCATTATAGGATTTGATAAGTTAATGATTGTTTAAAAGGGGCGGACACTTATTTTGGTCTCATCTGGAAAATTGAACGTACCCAGTCAGTTTCTTGGACCAATTTAGTCTTTAAAAGATCGAGCTGATCACGTGTATCATAGTGAGATACATTTACCGCTTACCAATAATTATAGGTGGCATTGCCATGTCAAATTCACTTAATCACTTGGCCAACGCCACCCAGTCTTATTATCGGCTATCGCTTTGGTATGTACCATTCATGTTATTTGTTACTACGAAGCAACAAGAATAACATCGTTATGTTTCATAATACTGTACTTCCCCGACAACCTTTCTACCCCTCCTTTACATTTGTGTTTGGCGAGCGTGAGAGAGAGAGGGTCGAACGTGCAGTGATTTTACCTGGGGTATCCGTTTTTAACTTGGTACTTCTGTATAAAGCAAATCTCGATATTAACTGTTTGCTAGGCGGGAAGATATTTCATTTTAATTTTCAAGTTGAATTTGGCGAACTTTCCGGCCATTAAATTAATATCAAGATGTGACTGCAGTACAACTCATAAGAAAATAATATACCAGTTCTACTTTCGTTTGTAAAAGAAATAGAAAAACTCAGAAAAATACACTTTACACTTTGATACAGTTTATCCAGTAGAGAATAATATAACCTCGGCCTCAATTTACCCGAATCCTCCACGGGGAAAAAATTCTATGTTGGCAAAGTTTCCGAGGTCAGGTAAATCGAGGAGCAGTCACAGTCAACCATGATCGTGTATTATATCACCCAAATATCGACCCCTCACTCGGCCAATGCCAAGCTAGTTTGTTTAGTGTGTGTTGTAAAAGGGTTAAACGCGTGACGATGGAAGCACACCTTCTCCAAAATCCACTCGTGATTCCCGTACAAATTTATATTTTTACTCAACGCAATCCACTCAGCAGCGATTGTTTCTCCAGCTCCCACATCTTGGGCTCGAAGGGGGAATTTGGAGAATGAGGTACCGAGGGAGTCGTGGTAATTGATCGCACTGGATTCTACCCAGGCATTATCCGTGTTACGGGGATCATCCACGTATCCCTTGTATACCTGAATGGAGAAAAAGCATGATGATGTTGTCAGACGTCAGAGCATTGGCGGAGCACGTGAGAACTGTAGTCAGAGCATTGGCCTGACACAGCGATGATGAGAATTGTGTGTGAAGGTCAAAACCCCTACTAATATTAATAGCATTTGAATATCCATAGTGCAGTCGGACCCCGCTGCGGTATTCGAAATATGATGTTGAGCAAAAACAGCAACAGTATATGCCTTTCATATGCGTTTCTTATCTGTTTAACTGCAATGTTATATATGCCGTTCTATTTATCAACTTACTGCTATTCCTAACTCCAAATGCTCTCTCAACATATTCATTATTGACTTAGTTTCCTCCTCGTTGGCAGTCAGACCACCGAGTGCATCCTCAGAGAATTCCCTCTTTAGGGCTTCTGTCAAGTGCTCTCCGTGACGTATTGGACCCTAGTGTGGGGTTAAATTATAGTCACACTGCACCGTGCAACTAATCGAGCACTGTCAGAGGATTTGCCTAACTCCATATTCCCGGTCATAGCAATGACAGCAGGTGTTGAACATGCAATTACTACTTACCCCTGGTATACTCCAACATTCGGCCTCCCTGAGGAATACTCCCACAAACTCCAGAACTGGTAGCCCGTTCAGCTTAATCTGAAATATAATTGGTGATTGGGTATACCGATTTTGCACGGGCGGCGGTGACAGACTGGCAGGGCTGGAGTAGGAGTAGGGCTCATGTCCAAAATTTCGAAATTCTCGCACCAAGGTATACTTCGTGACGAAGTTCGTCTTCCCGGCCCTTTAAATCTAAATCTGATCCCTACCCCCCCCCCACTCACCAGTGCTCCAGTGTTGTCCCGGGCCCAGCGGGTAATGATGGGCTCTGCAGTGGGATTTGGACCCCATCTTAACAGCTGACCCCGGCCTCTCAGCCCCGTTCGGCCTTTTGGATTCCTGCAGGTGGGAATTTAGAATTTTTAATTGGTCAGTGGATGATTCATTAGGAGTTAATAAGTTAATGATTGGTTAAAAAGGGTGGACACGTAGTTTGGTCTCCTCCGGGAGATTGAACGTAACCACTAACCAGCCGATTTCTTGGACTTAAGATCACTTAGCAAAGGAGATATAGATCGAGCTCACGTGTATTATAGCGAGATATAGAGGTGGCATTGCCATGGGAAATTCACTTGGCCAATGGCCAGTGCCACCTAGTCTTATTAACGGCTATCGGGATCGAACGTGGTGTGATTTTTACCTGGGGTATCCGTTCTTAACTTGGTACTTCTGTATAAAGCTGGTTCTGTCAATCATTATCTCGCCAACCTGTTTGACATCGTTAAACTCGCCCAGTATGTCTCTCCTGAAATATAACACAATTTAAAATTGCAAATTCCGAATTTCGAATTTTGAACTTCGAACTTCAAATTCCGAATTTAGAATAGAGCTTAATTGTTATAGTAGAGCTCCCTGCACGTTATAGATTACAGGATCATGTGATATTGTTTATAAAAACTCCCCGAGCACCAACTCACGGATTAGAGGGATCAGCCGCACATATAACCCGCCTGCGGTGGACTATCTAATATCAACTCTATTCTCGCTGCACTTTTACTTTACCAATTAATTAAACTCAAACGCAAAGTCTTTGTTTTTGTAAAAACGTTCCATTACTTTTAGCTGCATATCGATAATAAACACCAAAACACTTACGGATCACTGGGGTCTGCTTCAAGTTTGTTTGCTATGTCCAACACAGTAGTGGTTGTGAAATTGGGAGGATTGTAGCTTTCTTCTTCCGGGAATGCAACCTGTATGCAGGGGGGGGGGGTTTAAATACGGGCTATTCAAAAATTATTTCTGTCTCTGTCTCTTCTCCCTTTCTCTCTTTTCACTTACATCCCAGGAAACATAACGATCGTTGACCCTGTACCGCTGAACATCACTCCCGATATAGGGGGTCTTCCTAGAGTCTTTGTGTTCTCCCTGGAGGATACTATAAACCTGGGAGGATCTCTGATGAGAACGTGTTAGAATAGTTGGGCATCACGTGGCTGGTAAAACACCATATTAGAGCATCACGTGGCTGGCAAAACACCATATTTAGGCATCACGTGGCTGGTAAAACACAATACTTATAATAATAAAATATTAGGCATCAAGTGGATGATAATACACCATATTAGAGCATCACGTGTTGTTACTTGTCACAGCTGCGCCTTACCTCAGAGTTTTCACCCAGTTTAGGTAGCTGCTCTCCACCACCACCACCAGCCCCTCCTGAGTAACCCCTCCTTTCCATCTCGCTCATCCGGTGGTCAAGGGATATCAACTTGTCCTTTATAAACCTAGATAATGACTTGTGTTTTATACCTATTGATTGAGGCAGTCTATATTAATATAGGGTACGTGAACAGTCTACAGCTCATTACTCTCTCGGCGAATTTCCTCAATATTCAATAATGAGACGAAATCGTATCATATCGTACGACCGAATTAACATTAGGGCAAATATGCATCAGCATACATATTATGTTATAAGTGTTTGCTTTGTTCGACCTTCACTCAGCCTAGCGGAGGGTTAGAATTTAGAAAATATCATTCATCATACCGTAGACTTTTTGGAGTATCATTTTGTTCGTTTTCCTCCAGCTCGTTGCTGTACTCGACTCGAGCATCTGCTATTAACATTAACAGCTGGTAGTCGTCCAATTCTGAAACCGCTGAGATTTTAACGGTTTATATTTGTTCAGTAATTTCAATACTAATTGGTATTTACAGTTGGGGGAGATGGGGTGAAGATCAGGCCTATGAGAGGGGAAGCTGAAGGCTGGAGAGTGGTTACATTTGAGAGAATGAAGATGGTAGATATAACTATGACTGACCAATAATCCAACACAAACGTTACGGACAGGAAACGACCGCGCCTGACTAATTATGTACTTTGACTCACGTTTAGGAGGTGTAGATTTGAACCTTCCACAACAAGAACACGGTGCTCTGTATAGCAGGCATTTTATGTGCTCAACATTACATATCCACCTGGGAGAGATGGAGAGTGAGAGAGAGAGGATACTTTTTTGTGGTTTATGATGGTATGTATTGTCCTGCACCAACATCACAATGAGGTAGAGAGAGATAGACAAAAAGATTTGGTGTTAGAAATGGAGGAGACCGAACCTTGTGCCTTGAAAGATATAATAAACAAGTGATAGAGGGCTTGGTAGAGGTTGACGTTGTTCGAACTCCTTAACTACGAAACACCACTGAACTTTCCAGATCTTGCTTGCCTCCGAGTTAATGGATTCGTAACTGCGGAACAGAAAGTTAAATTATAATTTCTCGCATGTAGTTCCTATTATACTACCCCTACCGACAAAATTCCCAATAAAGTGATAGTTTGATTTGTTCTAACCCCCAATTACATTTTCCATGGGGCTAGTTTTTCATGGGGCGAGGGAAATAGGGTCGAGCAAGGCAAGTGATACCCTAGTAAACACGCACACACTGTTTGTTGCATAAACGACGCCGTTCTAACCGGTGAGGAACGGCGTCGTTTATGCAACAAATAGCCTGTGCATGTTTACTTGGGTAGTTGCTCTCATCGGAAGTAAGTTTGTTGTTTATTTTATCATATCGTGTGAATGTTTGATGAATAGTTTGCTTACGTGTTGGAGAATATAGCGATCAGAAGGTTGAGTAGCAGGACGTTAACAAACACCAAATATGCAAACATCAGAGCCTGTAATAGGATAATGTTAGCCTTCCAATTTGAATGGTTATGTTAGTATCCTGGTAAAAAAGAGCCTACATAACAACCTGCAACTAGGCGATTTTATATAAGGATTAAAAGATGTTGATGAATTAGCAGATGATATATTTTAGTATTTTACCTGTAAAATGTAATAGTGAATCAGGACCACGCTGTGTTCGTTGACAAAATCAAGAAAGTTGTCCTCATATGTGGAGACACATGTTTCATTGACGGTCATATCCTGTGGTACCACACAGTGCCCTGGAGAGAGAAAGAAAAGGATAGAGAGGCCAGGGAGACTGGAGCGAGAGAGATAGAAGGGGGGAGCAAAGCATATGTACCTGTTAAAACATCTGCCTCCAAATCTTCAAGCCCAATTTCCCCAAAAATGTTCAATGCCGGTAGTAGACAGAGCCGGCCACCGTCAAAATTCAATGAAGTTGGATCTTTAAGAGCCTATAGGAGAGATAGTGTAGAGAAATTTGTACAAAATAAACTATTAAATAAGTTAAAATTGAGTAGGATAGGATTTGTTTTGCTCGAAATGGCAGTCTAACTTAGGAAGGATAGGACATTAAATATTAAATAAATTTCCACCAACCTGTGAGCAGACGCCGTACGTTAGTAGAAAGATGAAGATAAGGAAGAGGAAAAGAACTAAATCTATCATCATCTTCTTTATCATGATAACTTTAGGTCCCATATTTATGTTAACCTCCACCACCTAGGATGTAATATTATTAAGGAGAGAATTTAGAGACAGGGTCATGAGAAATTACTATAATAGCGAGACAGGATTTATTGTTGTTATCTTCTAACCTCCACCATCTAGGATACAATTGTATGAGTCATAGTAATTAGGAGAGAATGCTTGTTATGTTCTAATCCTCCTTTAAATTCGTGTTTCGGGCACCCGAAACACAGTCTAGCTAGGATGCAGATGTTATATATTATAAAAGAAACACGCGGTGACATTTTGTAAAGAAAGCACAGTGACTTTTGGGGCTGTGGAATTGCCACCGCAGTTTTGAGTTTTTATAGTAAGGAGAGAATATAGAGATAGGGGTTATTGTTGTTATATGTTCTAACCCTTTAGATTTGTAAACACAGTCTAACCAGGCAAGTTTATTGAACATAATAGTTAATATTTTAATATTTAATTAGTTGCCATCATACCTGGATAAACCGTAGAGATAGAAGAGCGAAAGAGAACACATTGATCACATGTGCAGTGTTCTGTACAGTAAATCCATGTAACAAATTCATGGGCGAATGAGATGACACCGCCTGAAATGATTTAATTAATTTACTATTTAATTAATTGTATTGAATTACATCTTAACCTGGCTCTTCCAAGTTTATTTCTCTAACAAATGCAGTTAGTTTTTTTTTTTTTTTGAGTCACTTAGCCACACGCTGAGCAAACCACATACCACCCGGGTATGGGTAACTATGGCGCTAAGCTCCCCCCTTTCTCAATGTTAATGAAATGGGGGAACTTATGGCATCAGTCATATAGTCTGTCGAGTCGGAGGTAGGTAACGTTTTTCCTTTGAGAGAGTCCTGGGTTTATATTAGTCTGGATGCAGTGTGTCTATACTGCGTTTATACTGCGTCTATACGTCTACATCTATAGTACGTGTGTACTGCGTCACTATAGTACGTGGGTACTGCGTCTATAGCTATAGTGCGATGACCGCAGTCCCATGAAATTGCCGTGATGTACTAGCATATCATATAGTACTACAAATGGAGTCTAATTAGAAAACAGCTCTGTTGGGAGCTCAATCTCTAAGCTCTGGAGGCTGAGACATTGACAATAGGGCACTGAACCGTTCTATTGTTTCCCGGTACACAACTTGGTCTATCATCTATTCTTTGACCCTATAAAACGAAGCTTATTGTTTTCAGACTCATTTGTCTAGACTATGTTCTGCAGTTTTATTGAAAGACAATGTCGATACGAGTTCTTGACTGCATGCGGGTGCACTAAGATTTGATTTATCTCCTATAGCAAGTTCCCTAATCCCCCTGGATCAAGGGGTGGATCGTTTACCAATGGTGATAATATCTTGTAATGTCCTGAAATTCGGTGTGATCCTAGGTAAGTTTTAAACATGAGAAATACGGATTTTTTGTGCTTAAGCCTAACCTTACAGGACGTAAAGTATTCCATCCGAAGATTCTACTAAATCTCAAACAATCCTCGCCATACTTCCCTTTATTTCAACTAATCTATTTCAGCGATAGTGTTTCTGCTTTACGTAGCATTCGCCTACCCTTCTACCGTCACCAATTCTTCTGCCGTGATTGACCCTTTTGCCGTACTTGGCCCTTCTACCGTCATCGACCCTTCCAACGTCATTGAGTCTAATTCCAACGTCATTGAGTCTAATTCCAACGTCATTGAGTCTAATTCCAAAGTCATTGAGTCTAATTCCAACGTCATTGAGTCTAATTCCAACGTCATTGAGTCTAATTCCAACGTCATTGAGTCTAATTCCAACGTCACTGAGTCTTCAAACTTAAACGACCCTTCTACCGTTATCGAGTCTAATTCCACCGTCACCGATCCAACTTAAACGACCCTTCTACCGTTATCGAGTCTAATTCCACCGTCACCGAGCCCTCGAGCAGCAGCGTTCTTGAGAGAGGAAAAACAATGGTGGAAACACGAATGAAGCACCTCCAAGAGACATGTGCTCGGTTAAACTATCCAGACTTTCGCACTTGTAACATGTACGCCATGCCGAAAGCCGGCATGACGTGGGTCCCAGTTTTCAAGGCGGGGAGTTCCACCTGGAAGAGATTTTTTATCGACCTAGAACTACCTCCCGAACATATTGTCATTGATCCGGGTGACGATCCTAATGTTGAACCGGATGTTTATCATATAAAATATCTGCGACCTTTCCAATTGCAGATGAGGGGTATGAAAATAAGTAAAGATCCGAAGGTCAAAACGAGAATTTTCAAGAGGGAACCGAAGGGGAACCTTCGGTTCACGGTGGTCCGGCACCCCATGGCTCGGCTCGTTTCACACTACAACCTTGCCAGGAATGATCCGGGAGAGGTGGATCGTCAGTGGGATGAGTGGGTCGGCGAGGCAATAACAAAAGCAAGAAGCGAGATACACCATTTGACGAAGGATCAGAAGGAGCAGTTTCTTGCAGAGGCTATAGATTATCGCGAAGCAGTGAGGTATAACCGTTCATTTGAACGATCAGAGGAGAACCCTTTTTTAAACCCACCTTATCCTACATTCTCCGAAATGATAGACTTTATTCTTCACCATGACAAAAGGAAAAACGGGCATTGGGAGCCCGCATCAATATGGACAGATGCATGTCAGAATGATTTAGACTATGTTATTCAGTTGGAGAACGATGCCGTTGAAGCACCGTATCTCCTGCAACAACTAAATCTCACTAACCACACTGAACTATATAAATCTAAAGCTAACAGCTCAGGTGCCAACTCATCTGCGTCGCAGGCAGATATTAAGAGGTTGCTGGGTGAGCTGACCATTGCCCAGCGAACTGCTTTGAATGAATTTTATAAACTAGACTATGAGTTGTTTGGTTATGAACCGATTAAGGTTTGACTGGTTTTTTTTTACTATAACTATACATAATTTTATATGGCCAAATTGACTATATGCCTGTTTTAAAAGCTATTGGGGAAACTTTCGAGTGTCGTGCCTGAATCACAAACTATTTACCCCTGCAACATGAGGTTTCAGGACCAATCTTCGCCGGGGTCCGAATACAATATTAATTATGGGTAATTAAATTACCTTCATGATGAATTGTGTCCAGAAAGTCAGGATTGCCAGCGTGTCCATGATATTAAATGTGCTATCATAATGCACTCTCAGCTTGTCTTTTAGGGTGATCGGGTTCTGGTTTTTAATCTACGGAAATATTGCAATTTAGCTTATTTAGCCCTGAAACCTGAGTCCCGATCTTCAATCACGATTGAGCTGTCAGGCAAATGCTCTGACCACCGTTCTCGTACGCTTCGCAAAATTGTGAGAAACGAGAATGGGTCAGGCCAGAGCAGCTCTGAAAGTGATTGAGTCTCACCTGATCAATTTCGATGGGTAGTTGACCCATTATCCACAAGCACAACATTATATCTAGAATGGATATCTTGGACTTGGGGAGTATGTAGTTATCATTATCCCCAAAGTGAAGTAACCGGTATGCGTAGCCGATTAGAAACAGTACGTAGGTCATCTGATGAGATAGAGTTTGGGGTGATATACAATTAGTCTCAATTGTCCACATACAGTCAGTACTCCGAATGTGCAGATACAGACTAGATGCACAGAGATTGCTACTTTAGAGAGAAGATGCGCCACTTACAGCTGGAGAGTTTGTTACTTTAACTAAGAGAACAACAGCCACTCACAGGGAGAGTTTGTTACTTTAACTAAGAGAACAACACTCACAAAATGAAGGGTGAATTTGACAACGGGTGCAGTGTAGAAAGCAACTATCTTCTCTTTCCAGTTACGTTTTCTTCTCTCCGGGATCTTCAATGTAGTTTTACACTGAAACAAATATCAATCATCATGGGTGATCACTGATCTAGGACAGCTAGGATCTAGGATCTAGGATCTAGGATCTTAGTTTTTAGATAACAATATCAGGTGGTATTTGAATTTT
>AVPN01002229.1:0-14792 GCA_000695325.1 Pleurobrachia bachei | reverse complement strand
CCCCAACAGGTACGGTGTGCGTGTGGTGAACCCCCGGATCTCATCCCACTACTAACACCCCATACTAACACCCTACCCCCCTCCCCCACTAGGTATGGTGTGCGTGTGGTGAATCCCCGAATATCACCCTGCACTAACACCCCACTATTAACACATCCCACTACTAGGTACGGTGTGCGTGTGGTGAATCCCAGGATATCATCCCGAGAGGTGCTCAGTATCATATCAAACCTGGCACAGAGTCAACATGGTCTAGGAGCACAGGATAAGAAGTGTGTCTGGGCCATCAACAACTTCCCTGAACACGGAACTGAACCTGGACACGTACCACAGGTTAGAGTAGTGGAATTAGGTCGGCCATTTTGTTCTAACATCGTCTTTGTATCTCCCAACGATGTGAATATCGTTTGATATCCAATGTTTTTACCACTTGTTACACCCCTCACCCATGATCAGATAACAGTATCGTGTGATCTTGAGGATGAAATGTTTGAGAGTGAGAAGCCGGAGAAGCATAGGATTCAGAACAACGGCACCAAGAACCCACCTCCCATGGAGATTTACAGGTGAGTGATCATTGCATAGATTCAATAGAACTCATAATTGATCCCCCCGCCAATTGAGTTGGATCGAATGACGTATCTTATTTTGTCTAATGACGTTTGTTGTTTTGTAGGGGTGAGTGGAAAAATGATAAGAGGAGTGGGTACGGAGTTCTAGAAACCTGTACGGGACTAAAATACGAAGGAGAGTGGCTGAACAATTACAGATCTGGATATGGATTACTCACACACAAGGTATACCATTTCCCCCGGTTACACACTTTATACAATACCGCTCATTCGGTTTTAATTTCCCGTTTGGTTTTAGTTCCTGTCTAGTTAGTTAGTTGGTTCCTTGTTGTATTTGATCCAGTATCGACGGGGAATCAGATCCCGCTTGGGATCCCATGTACCACCTGGGATCTGATCCATGCCTTGGCCAGGTGAGATCAGCTGGCAGCTGTCTGACTACGACATGGGATCCTCAGTCTTGTTAGACATGGGATCTACCCCTTGTTAGACAGGGGCCGGATCACATGGATGATGGCAGTGAAACCCATATTGGGGTTCGGTGATATGTGACCGTACTAACGAGCCACTTGTCGATACGTCACCTCCACCATCCCTGTCTGGTACCCATGGGACTACTAATACCCACAATCCGTCTCCAATAACCATCTTTCTTTGTTTACTATCCTCCTTCTCTCAACCTCAACAACTCCTCACCAACTAACAACATGGGAAACATCTGCCGAGCTGCCAAGAAGAAGTCATCCTCTACTCCGGACCCCAACTCCTTTGAATCCCGGTACGCTCTTGTGGACCACCTCGGAGAGGGAGGGTTCGGGGAAGTCTACACCTGCACCGACCTGATCACTGGAACCACAGCTGCTGCCAAGTTCATATCCAACCACAACATTCTGGAGTGGGCCCGTAGTGATGTGGAGAGGGTCCCTATGGAAGTGAAGTGTCTGATATCCTGCAACCACCCCAACATTATCTCTCTCCTCGACTACTTCGTCTTCAACCGTCACTCTGTTGTCGTCATGGAGAAACCTGCTTCCTCCGTGGATCTCTTCAACTATACTACCTACCTGGGAGGGATCAGTGAAACAGAGGCCCGCTACCTGTTCTCCCAACTCCTCACCGCTCTACACTACCTCATGTACAATGTTAGGATACTACATCGCGATATCAAGCCTGAGAACGTGCTGGTGGATGTGAGGAGCAGACAACTGAGGATCATTGACTTTGGGGCGGCAACCTGGTACAGACCTGGAACCTACACCTCCTTCACCGGGACCCGTCTCTACGCGCCCCCTGAGGTCCTGGAAACTGGCCGCTACACTGGAGAGGCACTGACCGTCTGGAGTTTCGGAGCTACCCTCTACTTCTCCCTGTTCTCCCGCCACCCCTTCCCTACTGAGGCTGCAATCCTAGATGGGCGGATACTACTACCATCTCCCTGTTATCTCTCTCCTTCCTGTCTGAGGATGCTGGAACTGTGCCTTCACCCTGATCCTTGTTGTAGATCTACCGTGGACCTTCTGAGTCGAGAGAGGTGGCTTAACGATGAGAGGTCATGAGAGGATATTGAGAATTGTTGTCTGTTGATTGTTATTTATTTCGTTCCATTTTAAAATAACGTGTTTTACAATCCGCCTCTCAACCCAGTCACCGATACGATAATTCGATTCTCCAATAATTCATTCCCCGCCAATTGGTCAGACTCACATTCACTATCTACTATCACCAGTTCCCAAGTCTGATTCTGCTATTTACAGACATTCTATACATCTGCCAAATCACTCATCACATCCAGTCAACAGGACCCTCTCACATACAAGTTACTTTCAGAGAGATCCGTCTAAAAATAAACACGGTCATTTAGTTCTTAGCCCATACTCTTTCATCCATTCCCTCTCTCAGTGGCCGTTGCTTCACTCTCTCTCAGTCCGTAGCATCAATCTCTGTCGGTCAGTTCTCTTAGTCAGTGGGCAGTGCAGTCAGACCTCATTTGCTTCTCTTGGTCAGCGATTATGTTGAGCGGTTTACTGTCTCATTTTGACTCAATTATCCATCTCTAGTATTAGTATTATCTCTACAGCTATATTAGAACGATCATCCCCTTACTTAATACAAAAAATCACGCTCTTTCTGTTAGTATTCCCCTTACCTTACCACTCCTTCCTCTCTTATTTTAGGACGGGAAACAGGAGAGTGTGTTAAGTATTACCTACTACTAATCACCATATTCTCTGTTATAGGACGGTAAGCAGGAGAGCGGGAAGTGGAAGCAAAACAGAAAACAGTACATCAAGAAACACTGCTGGTCTTCAACTGTGAAAAGCTTTAGCGTCGAGGTAGGTTAACTGACTTGTGTGTTTTGGATGTAGGTTTGTAGCTAGACTTACTACTGTAGCGATTTGTATAAACTGGCGCTTTGCACTGTGATTATCTATTAGATCATCTAAGTGCTACTGCTTCATTGAGTTCTAGAAGTGCAGCTATTATCCTCATATTTACCCACCCCCTCTTTCTACTCTCAGGTGCAACGTGCAATGCAGGCTGCAACCCACGCTGGTAAGGAAGCAGAACGAAAGTCTCTAACAGCCCTGCAACGTATCGAGGGAGCGAGACGGGAGGGAGAGAGTGCCCGCTTAGCACTGGAACAAGCCCGACAACACTGCACCATCGCCAAACAGAAGGCAAAATGTGCAGCTCAGAAACCACTGAGAAGGAAGAACGTGAGACGAGGGCTGCGGTCCATGTTGTCCTGCGAGGACAGTATTAGTAATGATAGCGGCAGTAGATCTCGTATCAACAGTAATAGTAGTATGTCTGATGACAGCCCTGTAGAAGATATACCTGTGTTCCCTGAGAAGAAAGATAACTTGAGCAGGATAACTGAACAGAACTCGTTCGATCACAGTGACTATCATTCTGATGAGGACCAGGACCCACCTGCAATAGTAGTGGACGGAGAGGTGAAAGAGGTCCTCGCTAAACTACCAGCTATAGATGAGAGTTCAGAGTGTGGGTCTAGAGGCGGGTCAGTAGTGTCCAGCTATGTGTTTAGGAATGTGGAGAAGAGCATATGTGGTGCTGCCAAGACCCCTGTTCTAATATCACCACTGGCAAGGAACATTGTGCAGCTGAGTGATTGTAAGATGAGTCGAAGTGGGGCAGGAACACCTTATGGGAGGAGTCAACCTAGTAGTGTTGCTAGTAGTGCTGTCTCACGAGTACACGGACTAGAGAGTGCGGAGATTTGAAACAACAAGGGGATCATGTAGAATGTTACACGTAGACGGGGTGTAGAAATGTTATAGCACAAGTGTTTGGCATTGCGATGATATAATTTATCACTGTTTTTCGGTGTATGTTGTTGTTGTGACCTTCCCAAATTGCAATTGTGGGTTAGATTGTTGAGAGGACAGATCAGGGTGAAACTTGATGTGAAATTTGATGTGTCAGTGTCACGACAAGGACGAAAATATAGACCCAGAGTTGACAAGACTGACCATTGCCAAGTTAAGTTTAACTTAAACTTTCAGTTAAACTTTAAGTTTAACTTAGCGATTGAAACTGTGACTGTGAGAGATTATTTGACCTGAACGTGACTGAGGAGATCTTTGCTGAATCTTTTATTGTGTAGAAGTATAATATTGCTTGATAATTGATATACATCCAAATGCGTGTACTAATCTTCGTCTTTATGTTCATAAGTAAGCAGACGTTTGTACGTAACGCGCCAAAATGTGTTAACAACTCGCCAAATGATACGGCGCGTTCTACATTGCGCCGCGCGAAAAGGAGAAAATGAAACTTAAAGATCAAATGCAAATCAGATTTTTTTCAAAAGCTGGTCATATTTTAGATTTTTTCAAAAAAAGTCTTTGATTTTTGTCGTCTTTGTCCGTGTCTTTGGGCTTATGCGCTCTTGACAGTGTCTCAGTGACCCCAACGATTTCTCTAGGACTCCTTCAGACGGCCTGAAATGAATTCTAAAGAAATTATGCGTAGTTAGAAGGCTTGTTAGTGGTAGGTGCGTTGCTTCAATCGACTGATTGAAACGGCGTCCTCCTAGCACTAACAATGCATAGGCCCAAAAGCGGGATATAAATTATAATTGTATTTGTATTCGTATTTGTTTCAAAACAAGGACTCCAAGTTGTAGTTTGTGACTGTACCCGGCTACCATTTGGCATTTTGCCTAGTTAGACTGTGTTTTGGGCGCCCTGAATATAAAGGGAGAGTTAGAACATAATAACTAGCATTCCCCTTCCCAATTTGTGACTACTACTTTCCCCAAGTTTCTGTGACTGTAACCGGCTCCTTTTCCCAAGTTTCAAGAAAATGGCGGCAGCTACAGATGAAATTGAGCCATCCGCCAAGAGAGTTAAAGTAGACACTGAGACCGAACCTGAGAAACCAGCACCTGAAACATCTCCTGAGAACACTGAGCCTGCTGAAGAACCAGCCAAGATTGTAGAGCCTGTCCCTGAAGACAAGACTGAAAGTAAAGAGTCGGTCAAGGAAGTTGCCAAGGAGGATGTCGAGGAAAAGGTGAGGTTTTGAAGTCCCTTGATTCTATAGCGAAAGCCGGGGTACCGGTTCAATTAGTAAAATGGATATAGAAATCAATCTTATCTGTACATAAATTGGATATAATAAATTAATTCAGATTATTGTTTTTAATCATGTATAAAATGTTAATGTCATTGCGATCACTAAAACTCTTCGGGCTCTGGCCACGATGACCCCGGAGACTTATGATTAAAGTTTTTAACAGGCAGAAAGATAGTCTCTGTCTGATATACCGGATGCAATCGGGGTAGGACTGTTTGGTCTTTTTTGAGAGCAAGTGGGCAATTCCCTTGATTCTCTTGACTCTAGACTCTACAAGTAGAAACTCATCGAATACAAAGTATTAGGCTCCATGCGGCCATGACACACACTGTTCCGTGTGTTTAGTTTATGATCAGTTCCCTAAAAGTTAAATATCCGCATACATTACAGGAGGCCGAAGAGCCAGCTGAGAAAAGTGGCGTCGTACTGATCTGTGGGTCCATGAACTGGGATGTTATTGGAAGAGAGAAGGCTCGTGTTAATGCCAGTAAGTTTCTTAACAAGTTGTTTTTTCCCAGGTATGGGTAATATATATATAAACTATGCTATGCACCGGGTACCCAATTAAACACCTTCCCCTCCTAGAACCGAGAAAAGTGGAGCCTGCATGGAGTCCCCAGATTATCAGTGCTTTGAGGGATGTCAGAATCACCCAGATAATAACTGGCAACCAGGCAGCACACTCCTTCTTCATATCGACTGAAGCCAAACTGTATGGTCTGGGAAGGAATGAGTGTGGACAGTTAGGAACTGGGACTACTAAGAGGATGGATCGAGCCAGTATTATCCCTTTCTTCAAGAACAAACAAGTGATCAGTGCTGCATGTGGACGGAATCACTCCATCGTCATTACACTTGGTATGTGTGAAAAGGATGGAAGATTTCCTGTCTCCCTGTATCTGTGATACGACTCTTCACGTTTTGCAGTAATACGATCAGTTGCCTAGCTCGACCCCGCGAGGTCCGGGCCAGAATATAACATGAGTACACGAGTACAAAAGTGTGTTATTGTTTCCACTCTAAATGCTAACTCTCATCCCCTCCAGGACAGAGTTTTGCTATGGGGGAGAATGTTATGGGTCAGCTAGGTATTGGTGGTGAGTCTGGTAAAGGAAAGAACATTGTCAACCCCCGACCTGTGGCCCTCAAAGAACAGCTGAAGATGGCGGCAGGAGGTCATGATTTCTCTCTATTTCTCACACAGGAGGGATTCCTTTATAGTGCAGGGAGTTCTGAATCAGGCCAGCTAGGGACAAATGATACTGGGGAATACATTGACAACAGGAAGGTATTTTCAGGTTGTAGCCACATTTGTTACTGGGTTATATGGTTCCCCGATTAATTTCCTTATTTTCCCTGTTTTAATAAAATCACAGGAAGCAGCTGACCTAACTTTCCTTTCAGACATTGTTCTCAGCCCACGCTACACCGACCCGAATACACTCCTTCTTTACATTGGACCAGAAGACTAAAACTAAAGTGCGGATACCACAAGTCCTTATTAGGCATATCTCCTGTGGAATGCACCATTCGGTAATGAGACTTCCTCTGTCAATTTCCATATCTCTTTATCATGTCATTCTATGATGAATCATCATTCCGTCATTCATTCTCTTTGTTCCTTCCTACTGCTCTCCTCATATCTCACTACCTCCCACCCTCTATCTCTCTATCGCTCCATTTCCCTCTCTCTTTTTCTTTAGATCATCGCCTATTTAGCACATATCATCATGCCCCTCGCTGCTTGTGTACTGAACCCCCCTTCCCCCCAACACATTTGTATGTAACGCGCGAGTGCCTCCCACACATTGAGAGTTTGATCTCTCATTTCACCAGGACGCAAGGTGCTTTGCTGCGCGCGCTCTTTGTCTCCCGCCAATCTCTTGTGTCTTGTGTTTGATAGATTGTCATATCTTGCAACTTGTTCTTATCAGAGATAACTGATATCATGGTGTGTTTTCAGGCGGCAGTATCCACAGCTGATCAGTTGTTCACCTGGGGATTTAACGGTCACGGCAGATTAGGACACAAGACCACTGAGGACGAATTAATACCAATGAGGGTCAACCACTTCCGAGTTACCGACAAGAACCAGTGTGTCAGGGTGAGTCATTACTACTTCAACAAGTCAAGTTTTTATACAAGTTTAGATTCAATTACACAGAACCCTTCCGAATAAAGGAACGACAGACTCTTCTTTGACCGTATATCCTCCTAACAATACACTAACCCCTCCTCCCTTGTCTCAGATGGCCAAGTGTTCAGTGGGAGGTGTGTTTGCAGTTAACAATATTGGTACAGTGTTCGTGTGGGGTATGAACAACATAGCCCGACTAGAGTGCCCCTACCCCATCCCCCTTGACGACATGTACGGATGGGATGTACATGATATCGCACCCGGGTGAGTACTGGTCTCTGATTGGCTGATAGTCAATCACGTGACCGAAATACTGACCCCTGATTGGCTGATAACCAGTCACGTGACCTAAATAACGAGTTCTGATTGGTTGTTTACTTATGTTCCTGAAAAACAGTTGTTTCCACCGGTAGAAACTGTTTCTTAATTTACAAAGTCCTCCTCATGTTACAAACCTTTCATATCTTGCCCAATTATAGAGGTATTTAGGTATTGAGTGTCGTTAAATCATCAGCCTCAGGGTCTAAAGTCACAAAATCGCTCTCTTTTTCTTTCTCTCCTCCTAATACCCCAACTATTCCCCTTAATACCTCTCTCCCTCACTTTTACACAACGATTTCCCCTCACTCTCTCAATTTCCCCCTCTCAGTAAGCAGCACCATGTGATCATTGCTGATAAATCGAGTATAGCCATGGGCAGACAGACAAAGGGAGAACTGGTAAGTAGATTATATTATGTCCTGAATGAGAGTTATGTGCCCCCTCCCCCCGTTTATGTTCTAGTTTGCAGTTCCCACTAATTTCTCTCTCTCTCTCTCTCTCTCTCTCTCTCTCTCTCTCTCCTCCAGGGTATGGGTCCCAACACAAAGAGCTCCAGCCAGCTCGACAAGATGAATACAGTCGATGGAATACCTATGTTAAAGGTAAGGAACTGACTCAGCTGAGTTATACTCTTGTTTTGGGTAGCAGGACCTTTGTAGCTGAGAATGTGCCCTATCTGCTCATATTGCTCCACCCCTCGACTACTGGTTTGTCCCACCCCTCCCCTTTTCTAATATTTGGTTCCCCCTCTCTCTAGTGTGCAGCAGGTATTGGTCATACTCTACTGCTGGCTGATGATAGCTCTGAAGAAGCAAAGAAGTTACTTGAGGGTGTAGAGGTTAACGACGACTAGTGTTGGGAACCACCTACAATATCTACCGGTACCTGTACTGACGGACGGAGAGGTACTATACTAGTACTAAGGAGAGGTACGGTTTCTAATACACACACGTGCAGCAGAGAGAGTGATATACAGCCTTTTTAACCATATAATAATCTTAAACCACATACAATTATTATTATTATTTGACTATTTGACCTCCATTTTCTTAGAAAACATTGATCTGTGTTTTTGACTGAAAGGCCACAAACTCCAACGAGTTTCGCGAAGAACAATTTGATTGCAATATCGAACTTTTATTTTTACATGCCTTGTATGGACCTTCGACTAGGATATAATTATTACTTTAGAAGTGTAGAATTATTAAAGAGCTCCACTTTTTACTTACCTTTAGATACAATAGAGATCTTGTCGATTAATTAATTAATTAGTTAATTAGTGTTATATACCCAATCAAACCAAACTGTTTCTATGTTAATCAGTTTCAATTGAAACAAGTTATAGCAATCTAAATAAAGCCTATCAGTTTGTTCAAATTCAAAAGATGTACACCAAAAAAACTAACATCTATCTCGACAGATCAAGTTTTCTCTCAAATTAAATTCACCACTCAGGTGTAGCCTTATGTGGCTCTCATTAGATCAAGACGTCTAGTTTAGAACTTTCCCTCAAAGTCCAAACTGTTAGTAACATCACTATTCTCACACAGTTTACACGAATTCCACGGTATATTTCCCCCAGTTTACACGAACTCCACCGGACTCCACGGTATATTTCCCCCAGTTTACACGAACTCCACGGTATATTTCCCCCAGTTCTCCAGGATCTTTCTAAACGAATTCCACGGTATATTTCCCCCAGTTCTACACGAACTCCACGGTATATTTCCCCCAGTTCTCCAGGATCTTCCTAATGTACTCAAACTCTCCATCACTGAGAAGCTCTTTAGCCCACTTGTTAACCCTCAGTACCTCAGGGGCCTGGAGGGCCGATGTGACGTCATGATCCAGGGTATAACCAGCGGGTTGTACCTCTCCTGTTAGACCATCTGATAGCAGATCAGGTCCCTCAGATAGTAGGGTGGAAAGGTTGGACAGGCTGCTAAGTGACAATTCATAACTCGCATCATCATCAGGACACTCTGGTGTTTCATCTTCTTCTTCTGGTATCGGAGAGTCTATCTTGACTTTTACTCCTTCTTCTGGAATCGCACTGTCAATTGGAGAGTCTACCTTTGTCACTTCAGGTTCTTGTGGCATAGTGTTCTCGGTTATAGTAGTCGGCGAGTCATCTTTGGTAAGTTCTTCTGGCGTTGTTGGTGTGTCAACCCAAACTTCTACCTCTTCCACCTCTGTCGGTGTTACCTCCTTGCCTTCAGACCTTACTGCAGGTGAAGATCTTACCTCCATCACCAACTCTGGTACTTCTTGTTCCTCTCCGATGCTTTCATCCAGGGGCTCTTCCACAACCTCTGGTGTTTCCACTTTCTCTGGTGTTTCAACTTTCTCTGGTGACTTTACTTCCCCTGCTCCTTCTGGTGTCTGGTCATTAGATGACGGAGGGGGCTCTTCATAAGGTGACTCAGGGATTATTGGGCCAGGTGGGGTTGTCAGTACACTGATCAGGTCCAGCGCTGACTCAGTGGCCCACGAGAACAGTGATTGCGGGGGCTTCTGGGGGTCCTCTGGACTTTCTTGTGGCTGATCAGGACTGGTAGGGGATGGTTCTTCTTCTACCAGTGGTTGATCAGGGGATGGTGGTGAGATCCCCTCCTCCACAGTAGTGATCTTTTCCTGTGGGGTTTGTTCTGGGATAACTTCAGAAGGGGGAGGAGGTGTTTCGGGACTGGGTGCTATTTCAGGTTCTATGATCAGAGGGCTCTCTGCTATTGCTTCTGGGCTTGGTACCTCTTCTACTACAGGGCTTGGTTCAGGTATTGCTTCAGGGGGACTTGCTTCAGGGCTGGGCTCTGGTGTGATTTCAGGGCTTGGCAGAACAACTAGGGCTGGCTGTGGATCAGGTTCACAAACTACCACCTCAGGAGATGTCTCTGGACTCGGTGTAGGGGTTGTTGGTGTGGGAGTAGTGTCAGCAGGGTCTGGAGAGCTGCTCGCTGAACTTGGTATCAGAGGTTCTGGGAGATCAGTAGGAGCTGACTCCTCGAACATATCCATTAGCTGGGCAGAAGGTACTGCTTCGGGTGTTGTATCAGGGGTTGGTTCAGAGCTACTACCAGGCATGGGACTAGGCGCCTCCTCCTCGGGGGTCAGTTCAGGAGGAGGGGGAGGAGCGCCAAATACTTGCTTGGAGATCTCTAAAGTAACTTCAGGGGAATCTTCGGGAGAATCCTTTTCTTTGGGTACTGCAGGATCTTCTGCTGGTGGAGTCTTGGAACGGAGGGATTTGAACAGGTTTTTAGCCCAACTTATCACTGATACCTCTGGGCTACTCTCTGAATACACTATTTCATGACCCTCAGAAGAGGGTTCTGAATCTGTAGGGGTTATATCAGGAGAGGGTTGTTTCTCCTCTTCTACTGCAATAAACAAAGACCCATCAGGTGTGGACTGGGGGCTGGGCTCCGGTTCAGGACTCGGGGTCGGGGTTTGCATTGGGGATTCCTGATCCTCCTCGCACGACAACAAGGGTGTGTAGACGTTGGGAAACGTTATCAAATCTACATTCTCCTGCCGGTCATTCTCCCAGGAGGACTCTTCGCGAATAGGAGATACCGGGCTCTCGGACAGTATCTCCTTAAATTCGCTTGGTGACGCAGTCACCCCTACACCGCTGTGACTCTCCCTGGACTCAATGATTCTCTCGATTGTCTCCATGATGTTATCTTCTGTCACTGTAGGTCCTCTCTCCATTGGCAGCTCTGTTATCGTCACCATGTTGTTGGTGTCTGCCCCTGATGGTTCCCCACAACCCTCATCTTCATACCGGAGTTTCACCAGGATGATCTCCTCGATTCGAGCAGTGAATTCTCCGTCCTCCTCCTCCTCTTGCTCGGTAGGGGCTGATTCAGATCCAGCTGATCCGAACCCACTACTACCATCGTCACCCAGACTGTCAATGAACTCTGAGAGAGAGGGTGTGTGAGAATTGGGATATGAAGATAATCTCCAATATTTTACTGATTTGTGTGGCTTATTAAATGACGTCACAGATCTGTCTGGCGCCGCCGACCCGATCTGAGCGCACTGGGATGTATGGCGGCGCCATACACTATACAGTCACAGATCATGTTCTGTGAGGGTTCAGGAGATCAGTAAAGTGAGACAAGTCTCGCACCAATAATGACCCCCCCCCTGTCTCGCCCACCCACCTTGAATATCTGCCTCGTATTGTCGCATAGCGGTTGACAGGTCAAGGGGCTGCGAGCCTTCTTCTGAGCCTTCTTCTGAAAATATGGAAATATGAAATCAACACGACATAGTGAGGGAATGAGAAAAGTTCCTATTTGGGCGTAGTAAATTAGTAAAGTACTGAAAACTCAAGGATCATACCTGATTGTTCTGGATGGTCCTCCTCTTCTAAATCAGTGACGCCATCAACAATCTGTTCGCACAAATCAATTATCTTTTGACTCGCCTCACTCTCTGCAGGACTCGGCTCCTCTTCTTCCTCGTGTTCTTCCTTGGGCTCCTCGTTCTGAGATTCACAGCGAACATTTGCTAAGAACACCTCAATCTTCTCTGGGGTCATTAGGGCAATAGAGGAAGGTTCGGAGGGAGCTGGAGTAGAGCAGGAGGGAGTTGTGGATATGAAGGATTTGGTATCAAACCAGTCGTCATCCGACATCATACTCGATACTGGTCTTTCTGTAGTCACCATGGAGATACTGGAGAGTTCTGTTGTTACCCTGGAAACAGGGAGTTCTGTAACCATGGAGACGGGGAATGGCTCATTAACGATATCCTCCCCCAACTCAGCTCTGACACTCTCAGATGCAATCTCCTTGACTCCCAGTGGGGTATGGGTACCTAATTCCTGGCATATTGGGCAGGGAATAGAGCTGTCTGAGGTTGGTGGACTGCCCGGGGTGCTGTGCTCGGAGCAGAGCCCAACCAACTCCTCAACCCCAACTAGTACCAAGTTTCGCAGGGAGACTGGTGTTATAGCCTCTGGAGAGGGTGTCGCCTCTATCATTGGGGAAGGTGTCGCCTCTTGAATTGGAGAGGGTGTCGCCTCTTGAATTGGAGAGGGTCTCGCCTCTGGAGAAGGTGTTTTCTCAGGTGCACTTGGTGTTTCAGCCAATGCCATCACCAGCATGGGTTGCTCGATAACCGGTGGAGGGGTTTCATCCTCAATATCCTCTTCGACTAATGGTGCCTGATCTGGTGATTCATCTTCTACAATCATCAGTGTTTCCTCAACCACCGGTGATTCAGGTTCCTCAGATGGTGGCTGTTCGTCAACTGGGGACTCTTCAATTACTGGCTGGATGTCTTCTTCTGGTGCTTGAACAATGTCTAATGGTGCTGCTTCAGATGCTTTTGGTGCTTCTGCCGGGTACACTATTTCTAGAGCTAGTGCTTCAGGCTTCACCTTATCAAGTGCTTCTACCACTGCTTCATCACGCACGATATCTTCCTGGGTGCTTGGTACCACAACAACACACTCCACTTCTGGTTTGGGTTCTAACTCCACTACCTCTGGTTGAGGAGGGGTTGGGGAGGGGGTCCTTACTATAGGCAGCTCCACCACCGAGACTACCTCAACTTGCTCAGGCCTGACTACCTCCCTAACCTCTGGGTTTAGTTCAGGTCTGACAACCTCTCTAACCTCAGGGCTTAGTTCCGGTCTGACAACCTCCCTGACCTCTGGGTTTATCTCAGTTCTGACTACCTCCCTCACCTCTGGACTTAGCTCAGATCTTACCACCTGCCTAACATCTGGGCTAAGTTCTCCCTCTTCCCACAGATCATCGACCAGAAGGGATTCATTAGAAGCACTACCGGGAGATGGTTTAGATTTGGTTGATGAACCTGGTTCTACTACCACACTACTCGGACCAAGGATCAGATCCAGGCTATCAACAAGAGACACGGGTGACTCGTCTTCACCCTCACTCGGTGGAGCAGATGGAACTAGGGGCTCCTCCTGATGATTGGTCTGGGTCACAAGGGGCTCATTGGTTGGGGTCACTGTCTGGGACAGGCTGGATAGCAGAGTAGGGCTATCCACCGCTGCCATGGTGTTCCTTTGAGGGATGGTGGAAAGGAGACTACCTCCCTTTACACTTCCCGGAGTAGATGCAGTAGCAGGAGATTCCACTACTATGTTTGGAGCAGCAGGGGTTGGAGTTGGTGGAGAGAGTCCCGTCAGTAGAGTTGGGGTGTCCACGGAGCGGAGGTTGTTCCTCGGTGGCATTGTAGAAAGAAGACTACCTCCCTTGATACTCCCCGGTGTAGGGGGATTTGGTGATTCTGGAGTCCCGATGAGTACAGGGATAGACCTCCTAGGGGGTGTTCGGGGTGTACTAGGAGTGGATCCCAAAGGTGTACTAGGAGTGGGTTCCTGTTGAGGAATTGTAGACAGAAGACTGCCTCCTTTCACGCTCTCTGGCTCCGATACAGTCGGAGAGGGGTCTTTGGATTTCTGCCTGCTTATAGGAGATGAGAAAGATGTCAGTAGTTCATCAGACGCCATGGATAGAGAACTCTCAGGGCGAACATCTTTCAAATCCATTCTGAGCACATCTCTCAAGATGTGAGGTCCATCTAATGGGGTGGGATCAGGGAGGGGTGTTATATCAGGGAGTTCGGATCCCTCTGAAGTGAGATCATCCACCCCCTCCTCATGCAGCCCATCAAGATGGTGCTCTGTCACAGATATCACATCATCAACAGAAGTCTCCTTTAGACGACTGGAGGATCCCATGAGCTCGTCGTAAAGTGGGTGTTGCTTGTTTACCTTCTCTGAAATATGAGAGACAAGTCAGAAAGGGAACTAATAGAGCTGACCTATAAGGTTACAATTGATAAACTAGGATCAGGGACCACTAGTTGACACCTGCACTGACCTTTAGGGCTGAAGAACTTCAGAGTTTTCAGCATTTCCGGTTGAATTAGCGGTATTTCGTGGTATTCTGTACTTGATTCACTGAGTGTCAGAGAGTCACTGCAAGAACTAGAGGTACTGGAAGCGGGTGAAGTGTAGAAAACCTCAACGTTTTCTAGATCAAATGAAACCGATCTTTTGTGCTTCTTCTGCTTCTTCTTTCCTTTTATAGCTGAAACAAATCAATTGGTTAATGTTCATAGCTGAAACAAATCACTTGGTAAATGAAGTGTTTTTTTTTTTTTTTTTTTTT
>AVPN01002228.1:0-11699 GCA_000695325.1 Pleurobrachia bachei | reverse complement strand
TGCAGCCATTAATTCACTGCAGCCATTAATTCACTGCAGCCATTAATTCACTGCAGCCATTAATTCACTGCAGCCATTAATTCACTGCAGCCATTAATTCACTGCAGCCATTAATTCACTGCAGCCATTAATTCACTGCAGCCATTAATTCACTGCAGCCATTAATTCACTGCAGCCATTAATTCACTGCAGCCATTAATTCACTGCAGCCATTAATTCACTGCAGCCATTAATTCACTGCAGCCATTAATTCACTGTCGAGCAACTGTGCACCTGCCGTGTGCCAAAGTAACCCTGGCGTGCCCCGTGCTAATCGACCTATCAGCACCTCCTCTATCTAGGCCAGATTATTATACACCCCTCCAACTTCATCTGTCCCCTTCTACTCACTTTAAAGGATTCTGGATATGTGCCAAATACAGCAGTTCTACTTTCTGACCCCAAAATTCCCTCAAGATCCCACAAACCCTGATCCTATTTTATGATAATCCTTAACTCCCATATCCCCCCACAGGCCAACTGTCACACCCCGACATATACCCTGAAGTGGTTGCAGCCCGACTCTCAGTGTACGCAGATCAGATCACACCCTCTCTGGGACTCTATCCTGGACTGAACAGTGTCTCACATGCTCTGATAATGAGGCTACTAGCTGTGGCTGACCGAATGGAACGGGAGTACTTCTCCCAACCCACAACTGCAGTATTCAGCACACAGCAGCAGCAGCAACAAAGAAGTGATTCAGTAGAGTGCCATACAACTTCATCTGCCATTTCCCGATCTCTCCTCCTCGGTTCAGTGATAGCCATAGGATCTGCCGCCGTTGCTGCATTGTGGCACCTAAAACGGTGAACATCTCACACCCTTCTGATACTGACTGTGATCAGCTCCATGATATATCAGTTGTTTAAATTATTAATAACACAAACTGGCTGTGTTTTCCAGTTCAGAGACAAAACGTGCAAATTTGGGATTTGAAAAACTATAACAGAAAAAACTCTACTGTTTTATCACTCTTCTCTCACAATATGATTTTTGCAATTTGAGTGTTTTTCGTGTAGATTATTTAGGTTATATAACTCACAATTTTAGTACAAGCGCAGGGAAATAGTTGTTTGACTGAAGACACACAATCATTTTGGTCAGAACTTTTCTGGCTTTAAAAAAGTTTAAAACGTCCATGATATCTCACAGATTTTCAGTAAAAGGGATCGTGCATCATATTATTCGTCCCCGGCTTAGAGTATGTTATAGAATTTAGTGTTTGCCGACTACTGTTATAGGTCTGACTACAAGATTACAGGTCTGACTAGTTTTTTTTTCGAGAGAAGAAGTTCAGTATAATTATCATATCTTGCTGATTTTTACATTTGGTACGGATTTATAAGTGTCAGGTGTAGCTGAACAGTACTAATAGTGTACTGTGAGAGGAGCGGGCTTGTTTGTACGGATTTGGGATTCTGAGAAACAGGTTTTCTCTTAGCATGTGCGATATTTTCTTGAGGGAAATTCTAGCTGAGCTAGCGGGATTTATTTTTTGAAAAGCTACGACTGCACACATCTCATATTTATATTGTTCTATCATATATATTTTTTGTCAAAAACACATTTTGCCACTAAGTATAAACATATTTTTGACATAAACACGTTGATTGAAAGAAATCGAGTTTTCTTTTCCGATGGACTGACGTGTGAAAGACTTATTTACTATTTTTCAAATTAAGATATAAAAGTGGTGCATAACTTATGAACCTACTTGACACAAGTTTTACGTCTCATGCCGATTAAAGTTAGGCTGTGCCTCTCCGGTGTGCGACGTAAAATGTTTGAAACAATATTATGTTTCAAACTATGACGTTATCACTTTTTTGTTGTTATCAATTATAATAATCAATACTTTTTCAATTTTTGTTTGATTTTTGTGCCCCTGTTAAAAGCTGTTTTACGCTTGGGTTTAAAATGCTGTCTGTGTGACATGTTTCATTTCCCACATTGTTCAGTGTGGAACGTTAAACATGGTTTGCGGGTAATCTCTCGTTATGTTGTGTGATAATACAGCTGGATTGCATATTTAAAGACCTAGGACCCTGATGCGGTTACAATAAATTATTGTTTTGTTTACTCCAATGATTGTAAAAATAAGAGTTGTCTCGTCAAGTACCTATCTCCGTTTAGTTTGAAGTTTCTGGTCCCAATTAAAATTAAATGTAGGCACCCGTTTTACAAACTGAGTATCTTTAAAACTGACATTCTTTAGGGAAGCTGGTGCCTACATTTTTGATGAAAAGGTCAAAATATTGTATATCGTTAAAACTAAGATCTGAGAAACAATGTTCATATGTTACTCTTTCCATTTGTAATTATATTTGTTTTTCGCGCAATAAAAGAGTTTTTACACTTTCAAACCCCTGTTCCGCTCCTAATGGTTGGACTCGAGTCTACACAGATTGCCGTTACAATGGCATGCCAGATACCAGGCTATGATAGCCCGGGACTGGCATGCCAGCTTTCGAGATGCGGAACAAGAATAAATCGCCGCATCCAATAATGTCCGTAAGACGCGAAAACAAAAACATCAAAACAGTAATCTTCGCGCGAAAAAACAAGACGCGCAAAACACGCTCCGCGCGAAAAGGGGAGAGCGCGCCGCGCGCAGCTATGATTTTCAGAACTAATAAAAATCAAAATTCAAGATTTTTTTTGAAATAAATTTCCGGTTTCAAAAGTACTGTTTCAAAGGTACTGTTTTTTCACGTTTCGTTTCGTCTCTTCTCGTTTTTCTGTCTTTTCGTTTGGGCACGCGTGGCTTAAACATAGTCACGTGCCCCGTTGCTTGAGGACCGAGGAGGATCTCTGGTGACCCCCGTCACCAGATGCACATCACAGTGCACCGATGTCTAGAGGATCACCATCACGATGTCAATCAACCCCAGTCACCCTACGACCAGATTCTCACCTACTCTCATTCTTCACACCTCGTTCCGAATTCCCATCATTTGGTTCAAACGATTCAAACACTTTTGACTCTGAAATATCATTCAACAAACATTCAGACTGTCACGATGAGAGTAACGATTCGACTGATGAGTGCATTCGAAATATCAGGAACTCGCTGTCAATCGATGCCGTGTGTTGTGAGTGCAGTGAGAAGATATACTTTGCCGAGTTCATTAGCTGCACCGCATGTAGCAATCTCATCCACCCGCAGTGTGTCAAATCAGCACGACCACCCACAAATGAGCTATCTCCAATCCCAGATTACTTACCAACCCTCTGTTCAGCTTGTTCGCATGTAAATCAGCTAAAGTGCGTTTCAAACGACTTGACCTGAGATTCCTGGAAATTCAGGATCTCTCTTAGTAAATACAACACGAAATTCTCCAATTTCCAGGAATCTCAGGTCAAGTCGTTTGAAACGCACTTTAGTGACTGGACTCGAGTCTATGCAGATTGCCGTTACAATGGCATGCCAGATACCAGGCTATGATAGCCCGGGACTGGCATGCCAGCTTTCGAGATGCGGAACAAGAATAAATCGCCGCATCCAATAATGTCCGTAAGACGCGAAAACAAAAACATCAAAACAGTAATCTTCGCGCGAAAAAACAAGACGCGCAAAACACGCTCCGCGCGAAAAAGGCAGAGCGCGCCGCGCGTAGCCATGATCATGCATGATTTTCAGAACTTAATAAAAACAAAACTCAAGATTTTTCGTTGTTTTGTTGTTTTGAAACAATTTTGAAAATTGGGTTTCCGGTTCCGAAAGGTTTTGGAACGCGCTGCAACCCCCTCGTTTGCGCCTGTAGCATATGCCAACGAAAGGTTTAACTTTTAAATTTTTTATGGTCAAAATGATTCCTATAGACTATGAGGTGACTTAACCACAGGCTTGTGACCGATGGACCGTACAGTGGTAGGTGCGTTGCTTCAATCGACTGATTGAAACGGCGTCCTCCTAGCACTAACAATGCATAGGCCCAAAAGCGGGATATAAATTATAATTGTATTTTGTATTTACAATACTCCTGGGGGTTACCCATTTCATCCCCAACCTTTAGGGCGGGACAGCACTCAGTGGTTACTTACTTACTTACTTACTTACTTACAAGCTTGTCCTAGGTCGCCCCTAGCCACGGATGCACTGGGACCTAATCTTAACTTTTCCCTAGTCCAATGCTTCGGTTTGCGGCTCGGCGGCTGCCGTCATGGAGTAAGGCGTACCAACAAACTGCTTCCATAACAACTTTCAAAACAACAACCCTCACCAGCTCGCTGAGCTCTGGAAAGCAGGATACTCTTCCCATTATCGAGGATTTCTCACGTCGTCACATTGGACCAAATGATAGTGAGGTGGAAGCAATGTTGAAAGTAGTGGGGGCTGAGAGTCTTGATGAACTTTCTCGGATGGCCATACCTGCAAACATCCTGGATGACTCACCCCTGAAAGTGAACCCGCCAACTAGTGAGTTGGAACTTGCTAGACGGGTAACCAAGCTTGCAAAGATGAATAAAACCTTTAGGAATTACATTGGAATGGGTTACTATGATTCGAAAGTGCCGCCACCCATTGTGAGGAACATTCTGGAAAATCCCGGCTGGTGAGTCAGAAAATTAATATTGTTATTATTCAAACATGAGCTATCCAGTCTGTGCGTGATTGGAATTTGAATGCTAAACTCTTTACTCTGCCAGGTATACAAGTTACACGCCCTATCAAGCTGAGATTGCCCAAGGTCGAATGGAGAGTCTTCTAAACTACCAAACTATGATTACCGATATGACAGGATTACCGGTGGCCAATGCCAGTCTTCTGGATGAAGCTACAGCCGCTGCGGAGGCCATGGCCCTAGCGTTCCGAAACCAAAAACGAAACAAAGATCCCGTGTTCTTTATGGATAACGCTATATTTCCACAAACAAAGGCTGTTGTTATGACTCGAGCTAAAAACCTTGGAGTCAGGGTAAGATAAAAACACTGTGCTGAGTTTTGGTGAAATCATTCATGAATTATAAACTTTTTAACAAACTTTATCAAAATCTGGAAACTCCTCCCCCAAATTAGTATCAGTTTCATTCTAGTTAGCTACAATGTCATTTTCCAATGTGTTCCTAGGAGTGAAGTAGTAGAAGGGCCCTCCTTTCATTCTGATCAGTGCCATGCTAGTGCCCACTTGGGGTTTTGAAGCAGGCATTGGTTGGGGTGCCATGTCGAAGTTTCGGGCAAGGAGGGACAGCGTCAGTTTCATACTGATCATTGCAATGTGTTTGCCAAGACAGGCCCGTGGCCCAGCTAGGAATGGAATGTACGTGAGGGTGTCGACGTTTGGAATTCCGTTTCGGAACCGTTCTGGATCGAATTGTCGGGGATTCGGCCAGTACTTCTCATTTCGATGAAGGCAGTATTGACTCCATTGAATTTGGCATGCCTTGGGGAGATGATATCCAGATAGTTTAGTATCTTGCAACACCCATCTGGTCCCCTTCAGAAGAGTCGGGGTTAGTCGTAACGACTCTAAGATGACCATTTCGGTATATTTCAAGTTATCCATGCTCTTTAAATCAGTGATAGGATTCTCTCGAAGTTCCTCCATCATTTTCTCGAAAATCTCCTTATTGTTTATCATATAAGTGAAGAGAGAGCTAAGTTGTTTGGACATGTTGTCTATGACCATGTACACAGTCATGATATCATCTACAACCTCCTCATTTGTCAGTCCTGCAGCATCATTAGCGGTTACCAACCAGGCGAGCATGTCATCATCAGGGTTTGTGTCCCACCCCGCCATCTCTTTTCTCTTTTCATCGACCATTTTACGGCAAATTGTCCTCAAGTTCACGATCATTTCTAAACTGTCTCTCATCTCCTTGTTCATCGCCCGTTCTCCATACATTTGGAAGACACTCTTGAATTGAACTGGAATCACATCCAGTATGATATTCACTCGTTTCCCAATTTCCTCTGGTTGGTCGACCCCCATTGGACAGGATATTCCCATCACCCCTGGCAGTGCCGAGAACACCATCGTCATCATCTGGTGTATATCCATTGCTGCCCCACTTTGTACCCTTGGCTTGATCTTGGTCTCCAGCAGCCGTCCCATCAAAGGTGCCATGTGGGGGAAAAGGTTTTGCATGTTTTGTTTGGCGAAGAATCCACTAACGACCTTCCTTTTTATTGCCCACGACTGGCCGTTACCTGTTAGTATGCTCTTGTAACCGGTGATGGTCTGCCCGAACAGAGCTCTGTTGGGAAGATGATCAACTTTCTTCATGTTGACTACCTCGCTGAAGATAAACTTCAGGGCTTCTGGATCAATTGTGAAGATGACGGGCCGGGTTCGAATTCTAAATTGGAATGTCTCCCCATATTCTTCCACCCATTTAGAAAAGCATTCCAGGAAAGCATTTTGCCTCCCGTAATTCTTCAAAGTAGGTCCATTGCCTTGGAAGAAGGAGCTGTAGGGAGGTGGTCCGGGGAAATGATCAAACTGTCGAGCGTAGAGCCACTTTTTGGAGACGTCGTATGCGTAATAGAAGGAGACGGCGAGAATGATAGAAAACAAAAGAAACATACTTCAACCTGCAACTGAATGAGTTTCTGCTGCCGGGTATCCCGACCGCCCACACACACCGGATGGGTTTACAGTTGTGTAGGCGTGTTGTGCGTGTCTGGTTGTAACAAATGCAACCACACTACGTACTAGCAGATAGTGGTGTATCCAAGTGAAACCTAACATCATTTAGATATAAACAGAGTTACAGAGACAGACCCTTCATCAACAAGAGAGTTAATAAACAATCAACAAAAGATTGTTTCCTTTTAATACCATGTGAAAACTGTGAATACTTTAGACTTAGACCATGCTAGGTTTATACCCAGTCGATACTTGTAGGGTCCTGCAATTTCACCCAAACTTCTCCAGGTTATTATTGGTGATTACTCTACATTCGACTATGCCACACCTGGTCTTTGCGGTGTTCTGTTCCAGTACCCAAACAGTGATGGAAAAGTTATTGATTACAGCGAATATATCAAGGCAGCTCATGCCAACAAGGCAAGTCATTATTCTTAATGTTTCGGCGTCGAAATAATTTGTGAAATCAATTACAATAACTTTTTGTATGCCCTGATACTGCATGTTTTCAACCTTCTTTCTCAGACGGTTTCACAGTCTGCAGTGTGTGGAAGCTGTGTGAAAACAATAAACTTATTTCATACTGCACATGCACATGAAGTTGAAAATAGCACTACACATATGAAACAGCAGTGCATGCTGCTACATGTTCCTGCTAAATCCAATATTGCTATACCTTATATCTCTCAGGCCCTGGCCGCGTGTGCCACCGACCTACTGGCCCTCACCATGTTGACTCCACCTGGCGAAGTTGGATTTGATATCGCTCTTGGAAGTGCCCAGAGGTTTGGAGTGCCTCTTGGTTATGGGGGTCCACATGCTGCCTTCTTCAGCGTAAAGGAAAGCCTTAAACGGGCCATTCCAGGTTTGAGTTGGAGGTGTTTTTTGTTTGTCTCTCACTCCCTCTCTCCCTTTCTTTTTGTTACCCCCTATTTAACCAGGCCGGATAATCGGGGTAACACGAGATGCAGATAACGGGTTGGCGTTCAGGCTCACTCTGCAGACTAGGGAGCAGCATATCAAGAGGAACAAGGCTACTAGTAACATCTGTACAGCACAGGTAGGAACAAGGCTACTAGTAACATCTGTACAGCACAGGTAGGAACAAGGCTACTAGTAACATCTGTACAGCACAGGTAGGAACAAGGCTACTAGTAACATCTGTACAGCACAGGTAGGAACAAGGCTACTAGTAACATCTGTACAGCACAGGTAGGAACAAGGCTACTAGTAACATCTGTACAGCACAGGTAGGAACAAGGCTACTAGTAACATCTGTACAGCACAGGTAGGAACAAGGCTACTAGTAACATCTGTACAGCACAGGTAGGAACAAGGCTACTAGTAACATCTGTACAGCACAGGTAGGAACAAGGCTACTAGTAACATCTGTACAGCACAGGTAGGAACAAGGCTACTAGTAACATCTGTACAGCACAGGTAGGAACAAGGCTACTAGTAACATCTGTACAGCACAGGTAGGAACAAGGCTACTAGTAACATCTGTACAGCACAGGTAGGAACAAGGCTACTAGTAACATCTGTACAGCACAGGTAGGAACAAGGCTACTAGTAACATCTGTACAGCACAGGTAGGAACAAGGCTACTAGTAACATCTGTACAGCACAGGTAGGAACAAGGCTACTAGTAACATCTGTACAGCACAGGTAGGAACAAGGCTACTAGTAACATCTGTACAGCACAGGTAGGAACAAGGCTACTAGTAACATCTGTACAGCACAGGTAGGAACAAGGCTACTAGTAACATCTGTACAGCACAGGTAGGAACAAGGCTACTAGTAACATCTGTACAGCACAGGTAGGAACAAGGCTACTAGTAACATCTGTACAGCACAGGTAGGAACAAGGCTACTAGTAACATCTGTACAGCACAGGTAGGAACAAGGCTACTAGTAACATCTGTACAGCACAGGTAGGAACAAGGCTACTAGTAACATCTGTACAGCACAGGTAGGAACAAGGCTACTAGTAACATCTGTACAGCACAGGTAGGAACAAGGCTACTAGTAACATCTGTACAGCACAGGTAGGAACAAGGCTACTAGTAACATCTGTACAGCACAGGTAGGAACAAGGCTACTAGTAACATCTGTACAGCACAGGTAGGAACAAGGCTACTAGTAACATCTGTACAGCACAGGTAGGAACAAGGCTACTAGTAACATCTGTACAGCACAGGTAGGAACAAGGCTACTAGTAACATCTGTACAGCACAGGTAGGAACAAGGCTACTAGTAACATCTGTACAGCACAGGTAGGAACAAGGCTACTAGTAACATCTGTACAGCACAGGTAGGAACAAGGCTACTAGTAACATCTGTACAGCACAGGTAGGAACAAGGCTACTAGTAACATCTGTACAGCACAGGTAGGAACAAGGCTACTAGTAACATCTGTACAGCACAGGTAGGAACAAGGCTACTAGTAACATCTGTACAGCACAGGTAGGAACAAGGCTACTAGTAACATCTGTACAGCACAGGTAGGAACAAGGCTACTAGTAACATCTGTACAGCACAGGTAGGAACAAGGCTACTAGTAACATCTGTACAGCACAGGTAGGAAGCTACAATGTCATTTTCCAATGTGTTCCTAGGAGTGAAGTAGTAGAAGGGCCCTCCTTTCATTCTGATCAGTGCCATGCTAGTGCCCACTTGGGGTTTTGAAGCAGGCATTGGTTGGGGTGCCATGTCGAAGTTTCGGGCAAGGAGGGACAGCGTCAGTTTCATACTGATCATTGCAATGTGTTTGCCAAGACAGGCCCGTGGTCCAGCTAGGAATGGAATGTACGTGAGGGTGTCGACGTTTGGAATTCCGTTTCGGAACCGTTCTGGATCGAATTGTCGGGGATTCGGCCAGTACTTCTCATTTCGATGGAGGCAGTATTGACTCCATTGAATTTGGCATGCCTTGGGGAGATGATATCCGGATAGTTTAGTATCTTGCAATACCCACCTGGTCCCCTTCAGAAGAGTCGGGGTTAGTCGCAATGACTCTAAGATGACCATTTCCGTGTATTTCAAGTTATCCATGCTCTTTAAATCGGTGATAGGATTCTCTCGAAGTTCCTCCATCATTTTCTCGAAAATCTCCTTATTGTTTATCATATAAGTGAAGAGAGAGCTAAGTTGTTTGGACATGTTGTCTATTACCATGTACACAGTCATGATATCATCTACCACCTCCTCATTTGTCAGTCCTGCAGCATCGTTAGCGGTTACCAACCAGGCGAGCATGTCATCATCAGGGTTCGTGTCCCACCCCGCCATCTCTTTCCTCTTTTCATCGACCATTTTACGGCAAATTGTCCTCAGGTTCACGATCATTTCTAAACTGTCTCTCATCTCCTTGTTCATCGCCCGTTCTCCATACATTTGGAAGACGCTCTTAAATTGAACGGGAATCACATCCAGTATAATATTCACTCGTTTCCCAATTTCCTCTGGTTGGTCGACCCCCATTGGACAAGATATTCCCATCACCCCTGGCAGTGCGGAGAACACCATCGTCATCATCTGGTGTATATCCATTGCTGCCCCACTTTGTACCCTTGGCTTGATCTTGGTCTCCAGCAGCCGTCCCATCAAAGGTGCCATGTGGGGGAAAAGGTTTTGCATGTTTTGTTTGGCGAAGAATCCACTAACGACCTTCCTTTTTATTGCCCACGACTGGCCGTTACCTGTTAGTATGCTCTTGTAACCGGTGATGGTCTGCCCGAACAGAGCTCTGTTGGGAAGATGATCAACTTTCTTCATGTTGACTACCTCGCTGAAGATAAACTTCAGGGCTTCAGGATCAATTGTGAAGATAACGGGCCGAGTTCGAATTCTAAACTGGAATGTCTCCCCATATTCTTCCACCCATTTAGAAAAGCATTCCAGGAAAGCATTTTGCCTCCCGTAATTCTTCAAAGTAGGTCCATTGCCTTGGAAGAAGGAGCTGTAGGGAGGTGGTCCGGGGAAATGATCAAACTGTCGAGCGTAGAGCCACTTTTTGGAGACGTCGTATGCGTAATAGAAGGAGACGGCGAGAATGATAGAAAACAAAAGAAACATACTTCAACCTGCAACTGAATGAGTTTCTGCTGCCGGGTATCCCGACCGCCCACACACCGGATGGGTTTACAGTTGTGTAGGCGTGTTGTGTGCGTGTATCAATGGTTGTAACAAATGCAACCTCACTACGTACCAGCAGGTAGTGGTGTATCCAAGTGAAACCTAACTGCAACCTCACTAGCTATTAGTCAGCAATGCACAGAGAACTACAGTTTACACACTCTTCATCAACAAGAGAGTTAATAAACAATCAACAAAAGATTGTTTCCTTTTAATACCATCTGAAAACTGTGAATACTTTAATAGACTTACCATGATAGGTTTATACCTAGTCGATACTTGTAGGGTCCCTCATTTTCACCCAAACTTCTCCAGGTTATTATTGGTGATTACTCTACATTCGACTATGCCACACCTGGTCTTTGCGGTGTTCTGTTCCAGTACCCAAACAGTGATGGAAAAGTTATTGATTACAGCGAATATATCAAGGCAGCTCATGCCAACAAAGTGAGTCATTGTTCTTAATGTTTCGGTGTCCAACTAATTTGTGAAATCAATTACAATAACTTATCTAACTTTACAATAACGTTTTGTATGCCCTGATACTGCATATTTTCAACTCTCGCTCTCAGACGGTTTCACAGTCTGCAGTATAGAAGCTGTGTGTGAAAACAATAAACTTCTTTCATACTGCACATGCACATGAAGTTGAAAATAGCATTACACATATATGAAACAGCAGTGCATGCTGCTACATGTTCCTGCTACATCCAATATTGCTATATTATATATCTTATATCTCTCAGGCCCTGGCGGCGTGTGCTACAGACCTACTGGCCCTTACCATGTTGACTCCACCTGGTGAAGTTGGGTTTGATATCGCTCTTGGAAGTGCCCAGAGGTTTGGAGTGCCTCTAGGTTATGGGGGTCCCCATGCAGCCTTCTTCAGCGTAAAGGAAAGCCTTAAACGGGCCATTCCAGGTTTGAG